>PVKS010001585.1:0-42705 GCA_004027875.1 Aplodontia rufa | reverse complement strand
AGTCAAAACATGATTCTTTTTTTTTATTTGTTCGACATAGACTTACATATTGGAGGGAATCATTGTTACATATTCATGCATACATGGATATTGAAAAAGTAAGTAAAGACTGATCCTAGTCCAGGATCTCCCGCTTTTGTCTGCTCCCCGCTCTCATGACTATTCTGCATTACCTCCATGTTATAGATAGAAATTATCATATACATGTGCGTTAATTTTGAAATTTCTGAGTTTCTCTGTATGCTTGTGTATAGTTGGGTTTCTCATGGGATTTTCGAGTTCCCAGTTGCATTGATATCCCCCCTCATCCTTCCCTCCCATTTGTGCCTCCCTCCCTTCTTCCCCCACCTTCATAGTTATGGTTCCCTCCCCCTCCCACCCGCTTATGTGAAATTTCACCTAGGTTGAGATTATTATTTAAACTTAGCTAACTTTCATCCCGTCTTAGATTTTACTCTAGCTTCCACATACGAAAGAAAATATTTGGCCCTTAAATCTCTGAGTTTGGGGGGCTGGAGTGGTGGCTCAGCAGTTATGGTGCTTGCCTGGGTTCAAACCCCAGCACCCATGTACACAACTAAGTATCAGAGCAACGAAAGCCGTGTGAAAAACTAAATAAAAATTGATTCTCTCAGTCTCTCTCTGTCTCTCTCACTGTCCTTCTCTCTTTAAAAAAAAAAAAATCTCTGAGTTTGGTATATTTCACTCAGCATAATTTTTTCAACCTCCATCCATTTGGCTGCAAATGCCATGATATTAATCTCTCTAATAGCAGAGTATATTGTGTGTGTGTATGTGTGTGTGTGTGTGTATACACATATATATACACACAGCTTTTGAATCTACCCATGCAGAGAGGGGCATCTAGGTTGGTTCTGTTAGTTTAGCTATTGTAAATTGAGCTGCTATAAACATTGATGTAGCTGTGTCTCTGTGGTATGCCAATTCTAGGTCTTTTGGGAAAATACCCCGGAGTGGGATAACTGGGTTGTAAGGTGGCATAACATGATTCTTAATAGTATCCCGCAGAATGATATAGTTTGACAACATTTCACTTACTTTTTACTTCAGAATTCGTAAGTATTGAACCTCTAGGTATTGAAATAAAAAAAACTTGTAAGAACTTATATCCTTAGAAAAGGGTAATCTCACTAACCCACATTTCAAATTTTCTTTAATTCATTGAAGTATGCTGATATCACAAGCAGGAATAAGCAAAGCCATCTGTAAACCTATGTTTTTGTCAGTTTGCTGAGAGTGAGGAGCCCTATTTTCAGGATGAACTTCTTTTCAGGATATAACCAAGACACTATCCAGTCACAGGCTCTTTGCACATGATACTTGTTTGTCATAACCTCACTATACCCATCTCTTTTTCAGGTAGTATTTCTCCCAAACCCTAAGTCAGACCAGACTCCTTGGTTATACACTTGCTTGGAAGCATTCATTTCTATCAGGGCATTTCTCTGATTTTCAACCTATGATCATTAAGTATAGAATTAATGTCAATCTCAATCTCCCTCTATCCTATCCTCCAGGGGATCAGAGTGTGTGTCTGGTTTTGCTTATTATTGATTAAAACTCTTTCTTAACAGTGTTCCTGTCACATAGCAGGTACATAAAGTACTCATTGAAAAAAGAAAGGAGGTAAAGAAAAAAATCCACTAGATTATTTTCCTGGAACCACTCTCTTGTTCCAGCCAACTTTACTGAAGAATGAATGAGGGTGACTGAAGTCACATACCCAGAAATCAGTCATGTTGTGATCATGTGCTTCAAGGCAGGCTGCTATGGTTTGAATATATACCTTCCCAAGTTCAGGTGTTGAAATTAAGCCAGGGTGAGGGTATTAACTGTAACTGCCCAAGATTCTGTTTGCTGTTGCCAGATAGAGTTAATGAGTTGAGAAACAGAGAGACAAAAAATAGTTTTATCAGCTGAGAGTGAGTGCAGAGGTGGCTGGTCCAAGCCTTAGGGAGCAAGCGGGTGTGAGGAGGGAGTGTGAGAAGAGTGCGGGAGAGTGCGAGCGGGGCAGAGCAGGGGCTTAGTCAACTGCGGCTGAAAGAAAGTGTACAGCAATTTAATCGTATTGTAGCTATTAGAGGCCTCATTTTTGAATAGTATTTGAAGTAGCCCTAAATTCTCGTTTACTAAGAACAAAGAACAACAAACTAGGTTCATATCGCCAGATGAACTGACCCTTAGCAAATAAATAGCCAATCAGGAGCTGACAAGCCAGTTCCTAACATACCAAACTCTATATGGTAGAAGTCCGAGACAAAGGTACCATGGCTGATAGAAATATATTATATATGTTAGAAGATCAACCAATCATGTTCTTTGCTTTGTTTGAATTTCACGCTTCGCAGTGAAACCCTATAAAAGTATCACTGTACTAGGCCTCGGGGCTCCCTCCCTTTAAATCCACTGCATTGGAGAGAGCCCAGGCTCCAGCTTGCAATAAAAAGACCCTAATGTATTTGCATCGGATTCGGCTCCTTGGTGGTCTTTGGGGACTCGAGACTTGGGTATAACATCAGCAACATCCAAGATGGTAGGTGCTTGCCTTTCAACAATCATCTTTACCCCTTGCCCTAACAGAGAACCATTTATATGATTTTTCAAGGAAAGGTATGTGGGTCCCAGGCAGGTGGGTGCCTCTGTTGTCCAGGGTTTGGAAAAGTAACCTCTTGTGGAGTGAGGGCAGCTTACGCCTTATCTGGTTCCCAATGGATCTCAAGAAGACATAATGGATCAAAGTCTCTGTGTTGATCAAAAAGACTTGTATCTGGTTTTTGTTGTAGTCAGCATTTCTGGTGAGCATACTCCTAGATGTGACCTTCTCCTGTAACTTGAGACGAAGAAAGAGTTCAGGAAGCAAGTTCAGGGTGCATTTCTAGCTAACTTTAATATTCAGTTAATCTATGAGAGAGAGGCTTCAGTGACCATCTATAATTCCTTTTTCTTTTTTTAAAGAAAGAGGGACAGTGAGAGTGAGAAAGAAAGAGAGAGATCAATTTTATTTAGTTTTTCATGTGGCTTTCGTTGCTCCAACACTTGGTTGTGTATGTGGTGCTAAGGTTTGAACTTGTGTACTCGTGTTTGCCAGGCAAGTGCTTTAACCACTGAGCCACAGCTCCAGCCCAGCCATCT
Source organism: Aplodontia rufa (assembly GCA_004027875.1). Classification (NCBI taxonomy): domain Eukaryota; kingdom Metazoa; phylum Chordata; class Mammalia; order Rodentia; family Aplodontiidae; genus Aplodontia; species Aplodontia rufa. The sequence continues at coordinate 39,552 of PVKS010001585.1, read as the reverse complement.
AATTCTAGAGAGAGAGAGAGAGAGAGAGAGAGAGAGAAGGCAGAAGCAAAGAGCAGCTTGTGAGAATTGGGTCTCAATCATGGGGACTTGCCTGCACTTTTAGGCCTTTATGAGATGATTGAGACATGAGGCCTACTCTCCTTTGAACCGGGTTAAGGCTTCATGCAGCACTGGTGGCTTCCCCTTCTTCTGCCATGGGAAGACACAGCTTTCCCCTTTCACAGTATGTGGCAACAAGGCGCCATCATGGAAGCGGAGAGCACCCCTGATCAGACAGTGAAACCTGCTGACTTCCTGATCTTGGAGGTTCCAGTCTCCATAAACGTGAGAAACTAATTTCTGCTGTTTAAAAGTTATGCAGTCTGAGGGCCTGGAGAGGTGGCTCAGCAGTAGAGCACTTGCCTGGCATGTGCGAGGACCCGGGTTTGATCCCCAGCACCACATACACAACTAAGTGGAGAAAAAATAAAAACCAGATGAAAAATTACCCAGTCTGAAGTATTTTACTACAAATGGCTCAAATGCACCAAGTCACAGATCAGACCACCCTGGTTCTCTCCCAGGAACTTGAGTCTTGAGGATGTTATAAATGAAATCAAACACATGGTTGAGTGTGGGTGAGCAAGGCAGCAATTTTACTTCAGCTAAAGGGTGAAAGAATGCAACCCCAGCAAGGAAATGAGGGGTTTTTGTTAAGTTGGCTCCCAGCCACTGGCTGGGGGCGTGGCTTCAAGCCACGCTGCCATGGCAGCTGGCTAGGGGTAGGGCTTGGGCTGCTTGCCCATGAAAAGAACAACCAATCAAGACAATGGCAGACAAACACATGATGATTGATGGATCCATCAGCTAATCTCCAAGGGACCATCTCTATCAACTCACTCCCTTTCCCCATACTATAAAAGCAGCTGCCCAGCCTTGATCCAGTGCTATTTTCCCTGCCTGGGGTCACTTCCCATGCCTGCCCTCATTATGGCGGTACAGGTGAATTTGGCCCAGGAGAAGCAAATCCCAATAAATACTCACACCAGAATTTACACCCATGTCTTCTGATTTTCGTATTTTTTACAGTTTTTAATTCCGACCTGATGCAACACTGCCCATCGCTCTATTTGGAGGAGCTCAAGTGCACAGTCTGTGCGATTGGCTGTGATTAGGTGGAGGTGGGTGCAAAGAAGGAGTAGGCTGCGACTGGGGGGTGGGGTGGGGGTCACTGCACACATGGTGAGGGTGATAATTATTCAGCAAAGTTCACCGAAAGAGGATGGGTGGGTACCAGAAGGGGTCCTTGGAAAGAGATGGGCTTACACAGGTGGGCAGACACAGATAAGGGAGTTACTATCTTCAAAGGGGGAAGAGGATCTAAAATGGAGGTAGTGGGTTATACATCCCAATCTTTAAAGTTTGACAGAAAAGACAGACATCTTACAAGGAGACCGCACAGGCTTAGAGACGGAAGTGAGAGGATATTTTTGTATTCCTATAAATCTTCTTGAGCTTTATTCAGTGATCAAGTAATTTGGAAATAGCTTGATCCTCTTAGGTCACTTTTTATAATTTGTTACACAGATCTGGAGTTTTTAGTCTAGGCCTAATTACTCAATACTGAGAGGGAAACTTCCTGATTAATCTGCCCAGTGCCAAGGTCCTCACTACTGCTGAGCCACCACTCCAGCCCACATCCCAGCTCTTTTAATTTTTAATTTGAGACATGGTTTCACTAGGTTGCCAGGGCTAGCCTCAAATTTGTGATCCTTCTGCCTCAACCTCCCATGTCATGGGATTTCAAGTGTGCAGCACTAAACTTTTTATTTATTTATTTATTTTTTGAGAGAGAGAGAGAGAGAGAGAAAGAATCAAATTTTACTTAGTTTCTCATGTTGCCTTCCTTGCTCCGACACTTTGTTATGTGTGTGGTGCTGGGGTTTGAACTAGCATCCCTGCATATGCCAGGCAAGCACCGGACCGCTCAGCCACCACTCCAGCCCTGCTGCACTCTTCCTAAAATATTTTAATAAATGCCTTTTTAGAATAGAAAAAAAAATACTAAGTGCCACATTTTGTTATTGTCCCCCATTTTGTAAGGAAAGAAACTGAAATTCATAGAGGCCAATTAGCTTCTCCCAGATTACACAGGAAATAACTATCAGTGAAGCAGGAATTCAAATCCAGTTCTCTTTAATCAGAGCCTAAACACTTTTCTCTACCTTGCTGTGAATCTCTACTAGCAGGATGAAACTGCAGCAGGTTGAAACTAACTTGGGAAATGCAGAGAGAGGAATGCAAAAAGGTATACTGGCAACACCTCATACTGCAGTTCTTAAATAGAAATCTACTGAAATTTAACTTTGATTTTTTAAAATCTTGCCAAAACGTGATCTTATCCCACAGTAACAAAATGTGAGGATACTTAAATAACTTCCTATTACGGATTTATTTGCAAAAGTCAAACTTCAAATGCAAGCTTTTACATTCACTCAAATCTTGTGAGAATGAGGGTTACTCATTCTTTCTTTGGGAGTGGTGATTTCTATTTCTGCTTAAGAATTAATTTTTGCTTTATTAATGAAGCTTATTTTTTTAAAGAGAGAAGGACAGAGAGAGAGAGAGAGAGAGAGAGACAGAGAGAATCAATTTTTATTGAGTTTTTCACATGGCCTTGGTTGCTCAGACACTTAGTTGTGTACGTGGGTGCTGGGGTTTGAACCCGTGTACTTGCGCATGCCAGGCGAGCGCCGTAACCGCCGCTCCAGCCCCCTTAATGAAGCATTTTTAAATGGGCTTAACATAATTAGAAAATATGGCTCTATACTGCCAGGGAAAAAGTCATGATTTTCTATAATTCTATATTTTCTGTGTTAACCATTTAAAACCATAATTTTTGAACTAAAAATAAATTTCATCTGTGAATATAACCATATGGTACTACCATATAGGAAACTGGGTCTACACCGCCATCTGCTGTGACAAGACTAGGTTCAAAATTACTCACATGAATGTGCCTTGAGGAATGCAGAATACACGCAGGAGAAGCCTGTGGAGCCTGAGAGCAGGAGGAAAACACATGCTTACAGTTATGTATTTCAACTTGTATTAACAATGTGGGGGAAGTTTGTGTTTTTAAAATACAACCTATTTCAAAAACAGTAGAGAATAATAAAATAAAACTTCTATCCCAGTCACCTTTACGAAAAAAATCACTCTTACCATTGCCATTCACACTCCTTAGGTCTCCCTTGGTCAGTGGTCACCATTCCTGGTCCTACCAAGAATAGTTAACCTCTGGAATCTCATGTTTATCACTGGGAAAGGTTTTAGTAGACAAATATGCAAAACTAGTAGCCAAATGTATTTGAGATTGACCAGGTTAGGGCTGGCGTGGTGGCTCGGTGGTAGAGCACTTGCCTGGCATGCTTGAGGATGCGGGTTCAAACCCCAGCACCACATACACAACTGTTGGAGAAACAAAACAACAGATGGAAAAAAATAAATAAAATTGACTCTCTCTCTCTCTAAAAAATAGAAAAAGAGAGAGAGAGATTTACCAGCTGGCCAGGTATGGAGAGACTCTTTCTGAGTCAGGTTTTCATGCCCATGGCAGTATGGGGGTGGTGGTGAAGGAAATGGAAATGGAGAAAAGCGAGGGAACTTCAGGCTGTGAGAAACAAGCTCACCTGTCCAAATCCAGAGAATAGACTGAGAGACAAAAGGTACAGGAAAGGCCAGGTGCACTAGCACCCACCTGTGTTGGGCTCCGTGCAAAAGAAAATCACTGTATTGGACGCCATGATGCTTCTCTCCTCCCCCTTCATATTTCAGGCGCTCTGAGCAAAATGGGCTACGCGCCTGCGCCGGAGTGCTACTTCCTCTCCCTCTCCCCCCCTCCCTCTCTCTCTCTCTCCACCCTCCCGGTTGGTGATAGATGACGACACCAACATAACAGTCGCTCATTGGCTGGGATAAATCAGTCTGCCGCTTCACCATTGGTCCCTTAGCAGCCTGCTCTCCCTATATCCATCCATGTGCATTAGAAATAAACGACAGAAGTTTCAAGGTGCCACCCACGTGTGAGACTGATTTTTTTCTCCCCCTGCGGGGAGGAAAGGGACCCACAGAAAGGGAAGGAGGGTCCAGCATTCCGGCCCGCCAGCGTTCACCCCCTCAGCGTTCGCCCCCTCGCCCCCGCCTCCCCGACTCGTCCTGATCCGTCTCCGTCTCCGGGGAACAATCCAGCTGGTCCGGGTTGTTCCGCCCGCTGCCCACTCTGGAATGCCATGGCAGCGACACACCTGTAATCCCAGCAAATTCAGAGGCTGAGGGAGGAGGATGCCAAGTTGGAGGTCAGCCTCAGCAAATTAGCAAGGTCCTAAGCAACTTAGCAAGACCCTGTCTCAAAATAAAAGTGAGAAAGGGCTGGGGATGTGACTCAGTGGTTAAACACCCTTGGGTTCAATCCCTGATACAAAATAATAATAATAATAATAATAATAATAATAATAATAGAAGTACAGAAAAAGAGGCTTTTGATGATGTTCTTACTAGACTGGGTGTCTGGGTGAGCAAGCACACCAGAGCAGTTACAATCACCATTCCATTCCCTAGGGTCTACTATTGGGTTATTTAAAGAAATGAACCTTTTGTTGTCTGCCCCTCCCTTTGTTCTCTTGTGGAGGGAATTCCCCCTGCCCCCCCAATGGTTGGCGATTGCATTTCAGCAGATATTTAGTTTATCTTTGTTGGTCAGGCCAGTCCCTTCCCTTTGCTCTGAATTTTTCACACTCTGGAGTTCACTGCTTGTGACTTTCCCTGCTGTTCTGCCCTCCTGCTGCTTTTCTTACATCCCAGTTTCACATTTAAGGCTCAATACCTACCGTATTCTGGAAAAGGGACCATTGGAGTTTCTATTTTTCACGAGGCCATTCAAATCTCTTAAACAAATTGCACAATTTTCTCATTACAGATTTCAGTCAGAGCTGGGAGCTCAACTCTTTGGGTGCTGTGCTGTAAAGGAGGGGATAAGTGTTTGCAATTAGTTGTATTACTGGTCTAACGAATTGATTTAAAACAACACAAATGCACTATCTTCTGGTTGTGTTAGAAGTCTGGAAAGGACTCACTGGGCTACAAGCAAGGTGCGACTTGGACAGTGTTTCTTCCAGATACTGCAGGAAGGTAACCATCATTTCCTTACTTTTCCAACTTCTGGAGAGCACCTGCATTCCTTGGCTCTTGGACCATTCCTCCATCTTCAAGGCCAAGAACACAGCATCTGTTAAACCGTATTTCCAACGGTCCTGTAACTTTTTCTGAACTTTTCTTTCCCTTTCCTACTTTTAAGGACCCCGGTAATTATATTAGGCACACCCAGATCATCTAGGATAGTCTTCCTATTTTAAGGGGAGCTAATTTAGCAAATTTATTTCCTTCTGCAGCCTTAATTCCCCTTTGCATGCAAAGTAGCATATCCACAAGTTGTAGGGTGACTATTATTCTGCCTACTGCAGGGTGCTTCCATGTATTTGGTGTACCACAAAGTAAAGACAGCCCAGGGGGAAAGTCTGCATGCTGGCAACCTCATCCTGGGGAGCTGGTGGAGTGAGGTCTAGTTTAATTCCTTTGTTTCTAAGAGGTTCTTGCCCAAATTTAAAAGTCAGAGCTGCCCAGTTAACCTCTCCAATCATGAAGTTCTCTTTTCCTTGGTAGTGATGCGGGGGTTTTGAGATGAGGCTGGATTCTCTGCTCCCGCTGGCAAATGGAGTCTGGCTGACTACAGATTCCAGCAGCGAAAATAGCCCATTTCTAGTGTTTGCAGCTATTTCCAGTTAAAACTGGGAATTTGGGCTGGCTGCAGGTTTCTGCAGCCAGAATAGTGTTAGCAGCTCCCCAGCTAAGAGCTGGGATTTCCCCCACTACTGTTGAGCGGTGCCTTGCAGCTCTTAGTGTGGAAGCACATCCCAGGAATTTGGTGCCAATCTTTTTCTGGGTTCTTGTCTGGTGAATTTGAAGAATAAAACCTATGGATAACCACAGAAGAGAAGAGTAAAAGGAGTAGGATTTATTTAAGGAAGGAGAGTACAGTCTCCGCAAGGATACTATCTGATGTGTAGGCCAGGGTTTATATTGGTTTGGGTATGAGCCTTGATTAAGATTCATGTAAAGCAGGCATTGAGAAAAGCACCAAGGTTTTTGGTTAAACTCAATGTAAAACAGGCCTTGAAACTAAGCACCAAAATCATTGCTTAAAATCTATGCAAAACGGGTAGCAAATCTTCCCTAGTTCCCATCTGTATTCACCCCAGACTTTTAGTCCCCCTATCCCACCACCACCTTTGGGACAAAGGAGTTGCTCTGACAGGTGAGCCTCTGGTCTTTTGCATTTGAAGGACCTGAGCCTGCCCATTAATCTCTCTAAGGGTTAGCTTCTAGGTGTGGTTGGTTGAATGGGGCCCTTTGTGCAGTCTACCTAGCTAATCTCTATCACCTAGGCACAAGTTACTCAGGCAAAGGAGCACCAAGAGGAAAAGCATCACCCCCATTCCCACCCCACCCCAAAAAACCCCAATATGTTTGGCAAAGCAATGGTGAGAAGTGAATTTAAGAGGTCAGTTTTGGGCTTGTCAATATGTAAAAGTCCTTCAAACTTTGTATTGAGGACAACAGGTTTTTAAATTAATAAGTTTCTTCTTTTAATAGACTGTTGTTTAGGGCAGTTTAAGGTTCACAGCAAAATTGTGGGAAAAATTCAGAGATTTCCCATAGATTCCTTGTACACCCGCCCCCAAGCCTCACCCATCATCCACAACTCCCACCAGAGTGGTACATTTGTTGTTCTTGATGAACCTACGTGGATACACCAATGTCACTCAGAGTCCACAACTTACGTCAGGGCTCCTTTTTGATGTTGCATATTCTATTGGTTTGGACAAATACATGATGACCTGTATTCACCATTACAGTATCATAAAAAAAGTAGTTTCACTGCTCTAAAAGTCCTCTGTGCTCTGCCTATGCAACTGTCCCTCCGTCTAAACTCCAATGATCTTTTTATTTTCTCCACACTTGCCTTGCTCAGAGTGTCATAGTGTTGGAATCATACACTACGTCGTTTTTAAAGATTGGCTTCTTTCATGTATACATTTTAAGTTTTCTCCGTGTCTTTTCATTGCTCGGCAATTTTTTTAAGCTCTCCACAAGTAGTCCCAATGTACCACAATTTATTTTATTCCATTCACTAACTGAAGAATGTGTTGGTTGCTTCCAAGTTTTAGCAATTATGAATAAAGTGCTGTAAATATCCACACGCAGGTTTTAGCATGAATGTTTCCAATGCCTTTGGGTAAATACCAAGGAGCACAATGGATTGGTTGTATGATAAGAGCATGTTTAGTTTTGTAAGAAACCGCTGAATTGTCTTTCAAAGTGGCTGTACCATTTTGTACTCCCAGGACAATAAATTATACCTCTTGTTACTCCATATCCTCACCAGCATTTGATGTTATAAACATTTGGGATTTGGTCATTCTGATATGTGTATAGTGAAATCTCAATGTCATACTTTGCATTTCCCTGGTGACATGTGATATTGAGCACCTTGGCCTTTGCTTATTGCCATCAATATATCTTCTTCATTGGGTGTCTGTTAAGGTCTTTGGCCAATTTTTTTTCACATTTTTATTGGTGCATTAAAGTTGTACATAATGATGGGGTTTGTTGTTACATATTCATACATGCACACATTTTAAGAATATAATTTGGCCAATGCCCACCTCAATATTTACCCCTCACTCTTCCCTTCCCCTGGTGTCTGTCTTCTGCGGATCACCCTTTGAATTTCTTTTAATTACTATTCCCATTTTTATTGATTGTGTAGGAATTATTTGGTATCCTAGAGGTGCAAAATATACATTTTTTTCTTCCCCCCAATCCTTTTTTTCTACTGTACTTTCCTTCCCCTCTTTTCCTTCCCCTATTCTACTTTAATTCTTCTATTCATTTGTATTTGAATGGTTCTTTATGTAATCGTATCCTTCTCCCCCCTTTTTTTTAACTCTAGCTTTTACAAATCAGACAAAATATATGACTTGAGGTTCTGAGTTTGCCTAATTTCACTTAGCATGATGTTCTCCATTTCCATCCATTTGTCCTCAAATGCCATAATTTCATTCTAATACCTGAGGAGAACTCCATTGTGTGTATATACCACAATTTCTTAATCCAGTCATCTAGTGACCAGCATCTTGGTTGATTCCATAATGTAGCTATTGTGAATTGTACTGCTATAAACATTGATGTGGCTGGGTCATTGTAGTATGCTGATTTTAGATCCTTTGAGTAGGTCCCCAGGAGTGGGATAGCTGGGTCCCTAATTTTTTGAGGAATCTCCATACGGCTTTCTGGAGTGGTTGAACCAGTCTGCAGTTCATAAACAATGCAGAAGTGTTCCTTTCTACCCACAACCTTGCCAGCAATTATTATTGTGTTCTTGATCTTTGCCATTCCAACTGGAGTGAGGTGAAATCTTAAAGCAGTTTTGAGTTGCATTTCCCTTATTGCTAGAGATGTTGAACATTTTTATATATTTATTGACTTTTTGTGTTTCTTCTGTTGAGAAGTTTTGGTTTAGTTCTTTTGCCCTTTTGTTTATTGGGTTATTATTATTATTATTGTTATGTTGTTTTTGAGTTTTTTGTATCTTCTGGATATTAGTCTACTATCACAGAGGTAACTGTGTTTGCCCCCTCCCCCTTTTTTTCTTTTCAAAGAGAGAAGGATAGTGAAAGAGAGACAGAGAGACAAAGAGAATCAATTTTCATTGAATTTTTCACATGATTTTTGTTGCTCTGACACTTAGCTGTGTGCAAGGGTGCTGGGATTTGAACCTGTGTACTTATGCATGCCGGGCATGCACCCTAACCGTCCCCTTTTGTTAATCAGATGGTGTATATGCTCTTCGTTGTTTTTTTTTTTTTTTAAGAGAGAAGGACAGTGAGAGAGAGAGAAGAGAGAGACAGAGAGAATCAATTTTTATTGAGTTTTTCACATGGTTCCCTTTGTTCTGACACTTAGTTGTATATGTGGGTGCTGGGGTTTGAACCCCCGTACTTGTGCATGCCAGGCAAGCGCCTGTAACCTCCAAGCCACCGCTCCAGGCCCTCCTTGTTGAGTTTTAAGATCAACTCTTTCTTTCATGGATCATACAAATGGAAAGTTATCACCAAACCTGGAATTATTTAGATGTTCACCTGTTCTAAGAGTTTCATATAAGTATTTTACTTTTAGGTATATGATGCATTTTGAGTTAATTTTTGTAGAGTCTAAAATCTGTGTCTAGGTTCATATTTATAAAAGTGGCTATCCAGTTGTTCCAGTACCATTTGCTAAAAAATTAAATGTCTTTTCTCCATTGCTTTTGATCCTTTGCCAAAGATCAATTGATTATATTTATGTAGGCCTACCTCCAAGCTTTCTGGTCCATTAATCTGTTTGTTTATTCTTTCACCGTTACCACACTATCTTGATTACTATAGGTTTACAGTGATTTTTTAAGTTGGGTTGGGTCAAACCTTTAAATTTGTTCTCCATTATTGTGTTGGCTATTCTGTTTCTCCATTTAAATTTTAGAATCAATTTCTTGATATCCACAAATAACTTACTAGAATTTTGAGTGGGATTACATTCAATTTATGGCTCAAGTTGGAAGAACTGACATCTTGAAAATATTGAGTCTTCCTATCCATGAACAGGAAATATCTTTCCACTTTAGTTCTTTGATTTTTTTCATCAATTTTGTACATTTCCTCATACAGATCTTGTATATATTTTGTTAGATTTTTTATCTAAGTCTTTCATTTGTTGGAGTACTAGTGTAAATGGTAATTTGTTTTAAATTTCAGTTTCTACTTATTCCTCTTGAAGGCATATAGGAAAGTGATTGATGTTTGTATATTAATTTTGCATCCTGCAGGATTACTCTAATTATTTAGTGCCAGGACTTTGGGTTTTTTTCCTTGATTCTTTCAGATTTTCTCTATGGACAATTTTGACATCTGTGAACAAAGTTTTATTTCTTCCTTTCTGGTCTGTATGCCTTTTATTTCCTTTTATTTTCATAATCTTACCGAGGACTGTGGTTTAATACCAGAATTAGCTCAGACTTCCAGTATGATGTTGAAAAGCAGTGATGAGAGGAGATGTCTTGCCTTGTTCCTGATCTTTGCAGGAAAGCTTAGAGTTATTCACTAAGTAGATATTAGCTTCATAGGTATTTTGCAGAAAGTCTTTATCACATGGAGGAAGTTCTTAGATTGTTTGCATGTATGAACAAGAAACAACAAATTCCAGCAATTTGTGCAACTATAATGTACCAATAAAAAATGTGGAAAAAATCGAGGAAGTTCACTTGTATTGAGAAGTTTAAGTGGCAAAGTGATTTAATCAGATTCACACTTCAAAAAGCATTCTGGGGGCTGGAGCCGTGGCTCAGCAGTAGAGCACATACCTGGCAAACGCAGGGATCTGGGTTCAATCCCCAGTACCACAGACGCAACAAAGTGTTGGAAAAACAAAAACCAGATAAAAAAAAATTTTGACTCTTTCTCACTCACTAATCAAAAAGGAAAAAAAGCATTCTGGCCATTGAGTGGAGAAAAGTTAAGAGGATACTGGAATACTCCTAGGGAGAAATGAGTGGCCCTACCTAGGGTGGAGGCAGTGGGTATGGAAAGAGATTGAGGATTATTTATTTATTTTTTTTTTTAAATTTTTATTTGATTGAGGATTATTTAAATCAGCCTCTTATAAACTGAAAGGGACCTTAGACAGCTCACCTAATCTTTCTTTTATATGAAGAACCTGAGGTCAGAGGGGGTTAATTGACTTACTACCATAGTAGTTTTGTCTTCTTCCCCTGCTCTTTCCATATTTTAAGACATTTCTCACAATTGCTGAATTAAGACCTTCATCCCTTTCCCACTAGCACATCTGTGTAATTTAAATTTTGCTTTTGTATAATGTGTCTGTCCTTTGGTTTGTATCTTCTGGTCTGTAGAAAGAGAAGATTGCTAATTGACTCGCTCTGTGGAGCTGCACTAACAAATGAATCAAACACTGCTTGATAGCGACGGCGTGTCAGGAGGAAAAGTTAACTTCACAATGGGGGTGGGGCTTCCCTGTCATGTTTCTGGAAAAGTTTTTGAACAGTTTGAAGCAAAGTTGCAGAAATTGCCAAACTGCAGGTCTAAAATGCAGCTTTCTAAGGCAGGGTTTTATTTATTTTTAATAATTTTATATTTTATATAATTATTCTATTTTAAATAAATCAATTATTGACTATTAGAATATCATATATTATACTATAAATCATATTTCACATATAAGTTATTATATTTTATATAGTTTTTAAAATTTTTATATAAATTTATTATAATATAAAAATGAGCTTGCTAAAATTCTTCTAGAAAGAAAACCATAGATGTCAACAGCAGGTCCTTAGGGATTGGGTGTGAAGAGAGACTCTAGGTTGTCATGATAACTCTAGAACTCAGAGTTCTGAAGCCACTGGTTTTCACCATTAATAAAATAACTTGGGGAAAATGACCCTTGGGCAACCACAGATGCTAATCAGTACAATATATACAATGTACTACTCTAATATAAATTAAGCCTGTGTAATGCACTGACACCCACTGGTAATTTAGTTGTGCCTGCTAGATATAAATTTTCCAGAGCCGCCCAAAAAGGACCTAAAGGAAGAAAGAGCAGACAATGGGCTCTCTTCTTGCACAGTCCAAGATTGTGGAGGTGCTCAGATCCTCTGTCAATAGGGAAACAGATTAAAACTACAACAAAATAGCATGTCACATCCACACAAATGGCTAAAATTTGAAGACAATACCAAATGCTGGTGGAGACCCGAAGCGCTTGTAACCCTCATCCTCAGACACAGAAAAGCAATCTGGTAGGTTTTTTTTTTTTTTTTTTTAAAGAAAGAGGGGACAGTGAAAGAGAGAGACAGGGAGAAGCAATTTTTATTTAGTTTTTCACATGGCTTTCGTTGCTCCGAGACTCGGTTGTATACGTGGGTGCTGGGGTTTGAACTCTCGAACTTGCGCATGCCAGGCAAGCGCCTTAACCGCTGAGCCACCGCTCCAGCCCCAATCTGGTAGTTTTTAATTTAAAAAATTAAAACACCTGCCCTGGGACTTGGCCATTCTCCTAGGTACTTACCCAAAAGAAATGAAACTTCTTGTCCACAGTGTCTGTCCAAGAATGAACACAGCAGAGACCCCAGTGTTCTCCCTCCCTCGGTGCACAACCAGTGCTGTTACTGCTGCAGCCACCGCTGCCACAACCAGCTTGGCTCCAATGCAGTCTTTCTTCTTTGTTTAAGGTACCCAAGTTTCTGAGTCTCTAAGATATTCGGATTGTCCAATGCTGAATTTTAGTGAAACCCTCTTCCACTTACCTCTGTGAGAAGCAGTACTCCTGGGGCTTGAATCCCGAGCCATGGAGCAACTAGGAGTGCTCCTAGTATACCATCTGGAATCCCCTCAAATTAGAAATGACACAAACATCGAAATAAACTTTACCTATTCGTGTGACAGAACTCAGGAATAAAAAGAATGAATTCCTGGACTCACAAAGTGAACTCATAAATATGCTAAATGAAAGAGGCCAGACTAAAAAGCCTACACTTTGCAATCATCCCATTTATGTGAAGTTATAGAACAGGCTAAATTAACAAAGTGATAGAGATCAGAAGAGTTCTTGGCTATAGAAAAGGGTGGGACTAATAAAAGGCAGTACCAGAGAACTTTGTTTTTATCTTGATTTAAGTGGTGGTTAAATGGGTATATACATTTACCAAAGCTTCTCAAATTGTGCAGTTAGGATTTGTTCATTTTGGTGGGCATGGAGGCATACCTCCATAATCCCAGCAACTTGGGAGGCTGAGGCTGGAGGATCACAAGTTCAAAGCCAGCCTCAACAATTTAGTGAGGCCCTCAGTAACTAGCAAAACTGTGTCAAAAAGTAAAATGGGCTGGGGATGTGGCTCAGTGGCTAAGTGCCCCTGGGTTCAATCCCTAGTGCCAAAAGCAGAAACAAAAACAAAAAAACAAAAGACAAAGTATATATTTTACTGTAATCATTAAGTCACTGCTCCAGTCCCTTAACATTAATTTTTAATGGAAAAAAAGTATGCAACCTAAAACCCTGTAAGTCATTGGGCTCCAATAGCACTTCTTTGGTAACAATACCTAACACACACATGACCTGTCAGCACTATTCCAAGCATATTGCATATATTAAACTCATTTAACTCACAATAACCCTATGAGGTAAAGTACTGTTATTCATGCCCAATGTATCAAAGAAGAAACTACCACAGAGGGAGTAAATAACCTATCAAAGAACAGGTAGCTAGGGGCTGGAGCAGTGGCTTGGCGGTTATGGTGCTCGCCCAGCATGCGTGAGTATGCAAGTTCAAACCCCAGCATCACGTACACAATAAAGTCTTGGACCAACAAATGCCAAATGAAACTAAATAAAAATTGTTTCTCTCTCTCTCTCTTTGTCCTTTGTTTAAAAAAAAACAAACAAATTAAAAAAAAAAACATACTGCTAGTAAGCAACAGAGCTGGGATCTGAACCCCGGGACCCTGACTCCATAGCTCTGATACGTTATACCATGCACTGAAGCCAAAGAGAACACTGGGCATGCAGGTCTCCTTTCCCACGGGTGACTTGCAGGTTGTGCACCTCAAGGGTTCCAGTGCACTGCTGGTGGGGACTGGAAGTGCTTTGGTCAAGATCCCCCAGGAGCAGTATGGGGCAAGATTATGGTCAATTTGACACTTCTCATAGGCAGACCTGAGCAAGCTAACTGCATATAAATGAAGTGTGTGCTTTCAGTATTTCTGAAACTCGTATGCCCTTGAATCAGCAAGATCCATAGCATTTTAGTGAACTTCCTTATTTTAGGGAAATGGCGCTTAGGCAGAACAGAAAAAATGTATGAGCTGTAAAGGACTGCTATCCCTGGGAACATGACCTTTGATTCCTTTTCTTGCACTCCTTGATCACTCTTGGTGAATAAATAGGCAGAAAGGAATTGAGTTGAGAGTATAAAAAGCATCTAAGACGCTGAGCATGCTGGCACATGCCTGTAATCCTAGCTCTTTGGGTTGCCATGGAAGGGGGATTGCAAGTTTGAGGCCAGCCGGGGTAATTTAGCAAGACCTTGTGTCAAAAAAAAAAAAGAAAAGAAAAGAAAAGAAAAAGAAAAAAAAAAGAAAGGAAGAAAGAAAAGGAAGGGCTAGCAATGTAGCTCAGTGATAAGAGTGTCCCTGGATTCAATCCCTAGTGCCACAAAAAAAAGCAAACAAACAAAAACTAAGAACTAAGATATGACTTGTTAAAAATATAGAAGACACTAAAATGTAAAAGCTCTCTTCACTTTTAGGTGAAAGATTGTTAGGGAAAAGGATTTTTGTACGGTGCTATAGTATTAGCCTCCCACATTATTTACTAAATTTTTTGCCTATTTACTAATTGCGAAAGGGGAAATAACAGGCAGAGCATTCAACATTCTTAAATCTTCAAACTTGACCACACGAAGAGGATGACCTCATGTGCTGATGCACTGTGAACTATAAAATGTCACCTAAAAGTATTACCAAGATGTCTAACTTGAACATTCGTAGAAAGCTGGAAGAGAGAGGAACAAGATAAACAACGCTATGAGAAAGCAATCAAATTCAGACTGTGGAAACCCTATAAGGTTAGTATCTTACTTTTCAGAGTCAGTAACATGGAAAAAACAAGTGGGGTGATTTTTTCATATTAAAAGAGAGGAAAAAGAGTTAGGGTTAGGGTTATGGGAAAAAGAACTAAACAAACATTTCTCAAAAGAAGAAATATAGGAGCCGGAGCAGTGGCTCAGAAGCATGTGGGAGGACATGGGTTCAAACCCCAGCACCACGTACACAAGGACACATCAGAACAACAAAAGTCACATGAGAAACTAAATAAAGAATTGATTCTCTCTCTCTCTCTCTCACTGTCCCTCTCTCTTTAAAAATAAATAAATAAACAATAAAACAGAGGAAAAAGGGGTTGGAGTGGTGGCTCAGTGGTTCCATGCTTACCTGCAGGAGGACACAAGTTTAAACCCCAGCACCATGTATTCAACGAAGTATCAGTGCAATGAAAGCCACATGAAAAACTAAATAATAGAATTCCCTTTTTCTCTCTCTCACTGCCCCTTTCTCTTTAAAAAAAAAAAAAAAAAAAAAAAAGAGGAAAAAGAGGTGGAGTCAGCAAAACAAAGGAGTAGGTAACTAAGCCTGAGTCCACCATCTAAGAAACATTACACAACAACAAACCTACACAGCAGAAACTTCATAACCTAGTGGGATGGCTGATCTTTTCAAAAAGGGAAAAGCAAGTATTGGTTAGGAATGTAAAGAAATTAGGAATGTTTGCTTGTGTGAATGTAAAATGATGCAACTGTTGTTGAAACAGGCAGTATCTCAAAAGCTAACCACAGAATTACAATCTGACCAAGCAATTCCACTCCTACTTATATACCGAAAGAGAACAGGGATTCATATAGATACCTGTATATCACTGCAAATTATTTATGATAACTAAAAGATGGAAACAACCCAAATGTGTATCAACAGATGAAAGAATACATTTTGGTATATATACACAATGGAATATTATTCAGTCATAATAATAACTGGGGTGTAGTTCATAGGTAGGGGATGTGCTCAGCATGCACCAGGCCCTGGGTTCAATCCCCTGCACCCCCCAAAGAGCAATTAAGTTTTGATATTATTACAACATGGGTGAACCCTGTAAACATGAGCAGCTAGTCACAAAAGGACAAATATTATGATTCCATCCACTTACATGAAATACCTAGAATAGGCAAATTTACAAGAAACAGAAATGAGATTAGAAATTATTAGGTAATGGGAAAGGGGGAATAAGTAATTGCTGAATGCATAGTTTTTGTTTGGGGTGGTGAAAAAGTTTTCAAAATATATAGTGATGATGGTTACACAACACTGCGCCAATGAACTAATGAATTTTAAAACTTACAGGCTTTGGGGCTGGAGCTGTGGCTCAGTGGTTTCGGCACTTGCCTGGCAAGCATGAGAACCAGGGTTCAAACCCCACCACCACGTACAAAAACTAAGTGTTGTATACACAACTAACTGTTGGAGCAACGAAGGCCATGTGAAAAACTAAATAAAGTTGTTTCTCTCTTTCTCTGTCTCTCTCACTGTACCTCTCTCTTTAAAAAAAAAAAACTTAAAGGTTTTTCAAGCATTTAGTAATATTTGGGAAAACATCATGCTGTTCTTTCAAAGAGAATATCATACAAGAAGATACGTAACAACCACCTGTAATGTGCAATCCTTGACTGGCTCTCGCTTTCAGAATAAAAAGTCATAGAAGCTATTCTAGGACAAGTGGAAGAAATTAAATAGGGAGAGGGCATTAGATCTTATCATGAAACTATTCATTTTCTTCCGTGTGATAATGGTGCTGCGGTGATTTGCAGAAAAACATCTCATTCTTACTGAATTCAAGCTGTAATGTTTAGGGGGTGAAGTATTAGAATGTCTAATTTGCAAACCATGCCATACAAAAAAAGGTGTGCGTGTGTAGAGAGGGGGAGGAGAGAGGTAAAGCAAAGGCAGCAAAACCTCAGGAACTGTCACATCTAGGTGCAGGATATAAAACTGTTCACTGTACTATTCTTTTTTGTATTTTTAAACATTTTCATAATAATAAATGTTAGAAACTAAAGTAACTCTAAAACTCTCACCACTCTTATCTCCCAGAAATACTCCTATTAATACGTTGGTCCTTTCAGCCTTTCCACCTTCCTATGTATAAGAAAAAAAAAGTATCCCTTTAAATAACAACATAGGATCAAACCATTGGTGTTATTCCTTAGTCTATTAGGGCAACAAGGTTTATTTAAATACATCTTACACAGAACAGGTATGTTGGGGTCTGACCTTTACTTTATCAGCTGCCCTGGATCTTGTTGCTGTTTGCATAGGCTCCTTCGGGAGGGGCTGCTAGATTGTATATTGTTAAGCTTGAAAAACAGGGTGTCCACACGGGCTTCAGACGTTTCGCATTGGTATCACCTGCCAATTATTCTAGATCCTTCAAAAGGCGCACGTAGAGGCTTATGTGCCTCCGAAATCCAGGTGTGGCAATGAAGGAGCTAATGTAGAGAGGCCTCGAGGGGGTGGGGTTAAGGCCTTTAAAAAAAGGGCTCCATCCAGCAGTCGGGAGCTCTTGCAAGGAGAGCTTTCGGACTTTTCTGCTGCTCCTGGTGTTCCTGCTCCTTTGGAAGATGAGCTCTTGCCAGCAGCTGAACCTGCCTTTGCCTCGATCCTGAACTTCCCAGCTTCCAGAACTGTGAGAAATTGCTGTCCATGTTCGTTCTGAAATAGTCTTGCAACGTTGACTTGACTTGAGATCACCCAATGTTAGGCATCTTTGTCATAGCAGCACAAATGGACGAATAGACTAAGACATTTACGTTGCCTTGAAAGAGATGGAAAGCATGGATATATTAAAAGGGAAGTAAAGCTTGGATAAAGAAAGACAATTTCTGGTCCCCGGCCTGTGGTTTTTCTCATCCCCAGCCCTTCCCTCAGGTCAGAACCCGGCTGGACAGGGACACAGGTACAAAAAGCAGCGGTTTCGGCACTTGCCTGGCAAGCACAAAGACCTGGGTTCAAACCCCAGCACCACTTACGCAACTAAGTGTTGGAACAACTAAGGCCATGTGAAAAACTAAATAAAGTTGTTTCTCTTTTTGTCTCTCTCACTGTCCCTCTCTTTAAAAAAAAAAAAACTCCTTTGTAGTAGCCTTGAATGTACCATGAGAATTCAATGTGC
Source organism: Aplodontia rufa (assembly GCA_004027875.1). NCBI lineage: Eukaryota > Metazoa > Chordata > Mammalia > Rodentia > Aplodontiidae > Aplodontia > Aplodontia rufa. The sequence goes on along the minus strand of PVKS010001585.1, from coordinate 21,621 downwards.
CTCATTTTTTTTTTTTTTTGAGAGGGACAGTGAGACAGAGAGAGAATCAAATTTATTTAGTTTTTCATGTAGCTTTAGTTGCTCCACACTTGGTTATGTAGCGGTCCTGGAGTTTGAACCCGCGTCTTTGTGCATGCCAGGCTAGTCTGTAACTGCAGAGCCACGGCTCCAGCCCCATGTGCCTCATTTAAAATCAACTACATAACACAACTGTGAACTTTCAGTAATTTCAGGGCACCCTTATAGTGAAATATCATGCGGTTGGTCACATTTAATAAAGCAGTTGACATTTTTAATTTTTGCTATTCATTCGTTCAACAAATATTTACTGTCTATGCTGTGCAGTATCAATCACTATGGTTACAAAAGTGTACAAGACACCAAGTATCTAATTCCTTTGAGCTTCACTTCACACAGGTTCTTAAATGCACCACGTGTCTGATAGGTTACTATTCTACCTACTGGTGGATTCCAGGAGGGCTTCCTGAAAGAAGTGACATTAGCACTTGAGGGTTGGATAGAAGTTAGCTATACCAGTAATACTGGACAGAGAAATGGCACTGGTGTTAAACTGCTCAGTGGTCAGTGATATTGAGCAAGTCGCTTAACCTCTTTGTGCTTCTGAGATCATGTTGCAAGGCTTTTAAAACAATAGTTGAAAGGCTTTCGTTGCTCTGCGACCTCGCTGCGTGCCTGATGCTGGGGTTTGAACTCGCCTACTCGCGCATGCCAGGCAAACGCCCTAACCGCTGAGCCACTGATCTGGCCACCTACGCACGGTATTTAAAAAGAGGTAGGATGCCATCGGCTAGATGCCAGAGTTACAGCAAGAGACAAGACATACCCTCTATGTGCCCTAGACGTCCCCTCTCCAACATTTCTGTACTAAAATATACCTTTCTCCCAAATATAAAATACAGCATAGAAAACGTAAGTTTAAACACTTAAGCTTTTTGTTCCTCCATGTTTTCGCCACTACCATGTGAGCAGGCACGTCTCCGCGGGTTCCCGGCGAACTTTTGAGGCCACAGTAGGCATAACCGCCAGCCGCCGCCACCAACAACCCAACCAAGCAAAGACAGCCGAGCCTTTCTGAAGCCCCGCCCCCGATGAGCAGCAGCGCCAGCATTCCCCGTCCTGATTGGTTGGCCCTCAGCTCGCCCGCACCCCTGCGTCCAATCGGCGCTGTGCTTGTTGAGCGGCAACGGCAACCGTCGTGCGCTCGGGGCTCTTGGGGCGGCGGCGAGAGTGGCTGTCAGGCCATGAATTTGGGGTAAGCCTGAGTGTGGGAAGTGATCTCCGAGAAGAAGGGGTTGGGGCTGGGTCGGTGCTGGGAGGGAAGCTCCGGGAACTTCGCTGCTTGGAGCGGCAGAGCCCGGTTCCTTGAGGTGGAGACGTGCAAAGGGGACAGGTTGGCCTTTACGACCCCGCAGACCTCATTTTTCGTAGCGTTGGAACCATCGGCAACCTCCCTCCCAGGCCTTTCGTCTTTCTCAGGATGCGGAGGGAGGACAGGGTAGACGGAGAGAGGAGGCTTAGCGTCTTTGCGCTGGAGAAATGGTGGCGCAGGCCCCTGGTTCTTCGCGACCCGTTGTGGAGTCTTGCAGGACTTGGGCGTTCGTGTGTTCTTTCGCCCATTGGGCGCAGAACCGCTGCCCTGCGCAGCCTGGGTGCTTTACCGTTGCCTGTCGCCTAACAGGTGCTCGTGGAGGAGAGAGTTGTTGAGTAATTTAAACAGTCTGGAGTGGTTTATTTAATGCGTCCGGGAGATAAAAAGCCACCAAACCCAGAGTTAATTGCATATCGTTCAGCAAATGAATGCTGTGTTCTAGAATATGGGGATTTAGAAATAGGACTCTCTGCCTGTTAAGGAGTGTGCAGTGCAGAACAAATACTAATACATTCAAGGCCTTGTTATTTTTTTGGGTGACGTTTCACCAACATGAAGTGGTTCATCACTGTTAACAGGGACACCCTACAACCCATTCCTTCCAATGTTTTGTCTTTAATAAGTTGATTTGATTTTTTTTCCTACGTGAACGTCACTGCATTGCCTTTTTTTTTCCAAAGAGACTCAATTTTGTTTTTCCTTGCGGTGGTTTTTGTTTTAGTACACTTCTGTCGGGAGTGCTGGTTTTTGTTTTAGTACACTTCTGTCGGGAGTGCGGCCCGAGTGGTGGCACTGATATTTACACCTGCACGTGACCACTCTCTCTGAGAGATTGCACTTTCCGTGACAGATGCAATGAGACAAGTTCGTTTTAATATTTAACACAGCACTCAAAGGTATTAATATCAGAATTCTCAAGGGATGTCACACTACAAATCACACTCTCCTATATTATTTAGTCACAGCACACATAATCTAATAATTACACACCACTTATAAGCTATTCTTAATGCAATAAGCTTAAGGCAAAGGTAAGGAAGAACAAGCTCCTAGTCCTCTCACCAGCATCGTGTGATATCCAAGGTTACCAGTAGAATGCACGCAGAGTCCTCAGGCGGGTGCGGTCAGGCACTCTCCAGGAGCAGAGGTCAAATTGCAGGGAGCTGAGGAATCAGGCAGGCAGGCACTCACCAGGGAGCGAAGATCAGGTGCTCTCCAAACGCAGTAGAGGTAGCTGACTTCAGCGTGGCAGGCTGCTTCAGACTGTGGCACGGAGTTGCTGGGTTTGATGGCAGGTTAAGCAGGTTGCAAGGGACAAAGAGGAGGCATGCAATGGGCATAAGGACCAATGTCAATACACTTCCATTGTGGGGTATGTCTCCCGATTTCTTGGATGCAGGCCTCGGTTTTTATCCTCTTTTTCTGAGGTTAAGGCCCACTGTGGATTTTCCCATTGTTGGGAAGGTCTCGCCTGGTTACCCAGATAAGGGTACGCCCATTTGTGGTTTTTTCATTTGTATGAACTTTTGGGTAGGTGGCACTTGGTTAACACGATAAGGGAACGCCCATTTGTATTTTTTTTCATTCGTATGAACTTTTGGGTAGGTCTCACAGCTGCTAATCTTCTGCGAGTTAATTTTGGTACAATGCAGGAGCTGTGGTTCAGGCTAAGTTGCTTCACTGTGTAACTTGCGTTTTGGAAGCTTGCTCTGTGTACTAGACTATGTCTCTGTCCACTCTGGACAACTTCCTTGTGTATGTGGTGCCGGATTTTGAACTCGGGTCCTTGCGCATGCCAGGCAAGCACTCTATCACTGAGCCACAGCTCCAGCCCCTCAGACTTTCGCATTCTTTATTTTATTTTATTTTTTTAATGGAGAGAGGGAGACAGAGGATCATTTTTATTTAATTTTTCACATGGCTTTCGTTGCTCCAACACTTAGTTGTGCACATGGTGCTGGGGTTTGAACCCGCAGACTGAGCTACCACCCCAGCCCAGATTTTTTGCATTCTTTTTTTTTTTTTTTTTTAAAGAGAGAGGGACAGTGAGAGAGACAGAGAAAGAGAGAAACAACTTTATTTAGTTTTTCACATGGCCTTAGTTGCTCCAACACTCAGTTGTGTACGTGGTGCTGGGGTTTGAACCTGGGTCCTCGTGCTTGCCAGGCAAGCACCGAAACCGCTGAGCCACCGCTCCAGCCCCGATTTTTTGCATTCTTAATCTGACTTAAATTTTCCTTGACTGCTGGACTTAATTTAATCTCTTGAAATTCACTTTTTTCCTTGTTAATGTGTGTTGGCGTTTTTGTTTGTTTTGTTCTTCTAGTAAGACAGGATTATTGTATGGATTGCTGTTTTTGTTTTCAGTGGAGTTTTTTTATTTAGAACTTTTACAGATGTACACGTTTTGTTGATATCATCTACTGTTCTTTGATGCTGGTGATTTTAACATGTCACATTTAAAGTATCATAGCAGCCAAAGTTCCTTGCCAGTTTATTGTGATAGCAAAAGAGTCACTGTGCATATGTACTGTTTTGAAATATTCTAAATAAAGTGGAATTCTGTGCTCAAGCAGTTACTAACCTTTGTGGCATTGGTATAGTCATTTTCAGGTGCTCCAGTATTCCATAGAATGTGTCAATCATGAGCTTGTGAAACTAATAAATGGGTAGCTTTGTCCTACTCCTTTACCTAGCTAGAGTTTTGGTAACAATATATTTTTTCAATCTAGAGTTACTGAATTTTTATTGCTTACCAATAACAAAATGAGGCTGCATGTTGAAGATTATTGTATTATTGAGAAATCTCAAAATTTTGTCCCTGTAGTTTTCTTTTTATTTTCTCTTGGATTAAAAAATCTTTTAAAAGACTGCCTGGAATTGTGTGTGTATGTATGTATGTGTGTGTGTGTGTGTGTGTGTATGTATGTGTGTGTGTGTGTGTGTATTCGATGATGCAGGTTTACTTTTAGGGTTCAAATGAACATTTATGTTTCCATTTCTTAAAAATGACAGAATAATCTTCTTTTATATTACAGAGATGGTTTAAAGCTTGAGACTGAATTACTGGATGGAAAACCCAAGCTAATATTATCTCCATATGGTATGCTGCATTACTGGAAATCTAAAATGCTAGCTTTTAAATTCCTACATAAAATTAATAGTAGATTAACAGACGTTTTGCTTGTAATAGAGTGATACTTAAATGATACTTTGAAAAAAAAATGATTCCTCAGTTGCTTCAAATATACTTTTATCTGAGTAAAGTCAGATTACATCAGTGCTTACTATTGTCATTCAGATTCGTATAAGTTAATGATTAGTGTATTTCACGTGTAATATTTATTCTTTGTGTTTGCATGCAGCAAATATTTTTATTGTCTAATGAATAATATAGGTGAAATTTAGGTAATTTGTATTCTTTGCATATAAAGAAAGTGTTGCTTTAGAGAAAGTTACATTAAGACTACAGACTCCGAAGGCCTTTTTAGTATAGTTTTTAAACACAGTGTAATTTGGTAGTCTCCCCCAATCTGTTCGTAGTTTTACTTTGAAAAGGTAACTAAAACAAAAATGAAATACAAATAAATACTTGAACCCACAGTGTAAGAGTTGGAGCACTAGGGCAGCATTTAAAGTTAATGCTTTTGGAGGTAATTCTTCTATTTTAATTAACATCTTAATACTAATTCATATTTTGTTTTGTAATTGCTGTAGAATGATTTTGGTTGATAGTTTAGTAATTTTTTTTTCTTTTGTAGAACATAAATCAAAAATTTCTGTGAAGGTAAGCTAAATGACTTTGACCTATTTTCAAGTATAAAACATGCATTTTTCTTTTCAGTGCCTTGAAAATAATTCCTGGGAAATGTCAGTGTTCTTAGATGTTTAGAGTGATGGTGAGAAGTTATGAAGTAATTATACCCTTGTTTTTAGGGTAGTCCTTTCATGGAAATTGACCCTCACCCCCCAGTTTAAAAAGTCCAGTGGAACACTCTTTAGATCAGTGCTATTCCGGAAACTTTCTGCAAAGATGGAAATGTTATATTAGCAGTTCTGTCCAATATGGTACCCACTAACCATTTGTAGATTGAGCATTTAAAATGTGACTTGTGTAACAGAGGGACTGAATTTTTAATTTCATTTATTTTTTAATGTAGCTACTATAAACATTGTCATTCTGGAGATATTTAAAAATAAATATTCAGACTTTAAAACAAAATATTTTTTTTCTTGCTCAAATTCCATTGGCCCACACCAGAAAGAAATTTTGATTCACAAATTCTGACATCTCTTTTAAAAAATTACACATTAACATAATAGTGTTCTTCCTTTTACATTTTTTCCTTCATCAGGAACCCCTTGTGCCTTTCTACAAAATACATACCAGTTTGAAATTTAATTTTCTATTATTACTTTTTCCTTTCTCCATTTTTAGATAAACATTATTAGGAATTTCCCCTCTTCCATAACTTACTGTAGCCCTTTTTTCTTTTGTCTTTGCAATATCTTAAAGCTTTAACTTGTTTGTGGATAGAACTCAGTTTGGATGATGTAGCATTTTTTTTTCCCTCCAACTCTGAGCTCTTGATGGCTTTGTTTTTTCTTTTAGGTTTAATCAAAGTGGAGAAGTTGCCTAAGTACTCAGCAGATTAATCATTTGATAAATAGGTGATTCCACAAGACCTATAAAGATATTTCAATATACGCATATATTAGTCTCCCTGTATTCTGTCATTTCAGTTTCTGATGTTTCAGTTATTTATGGTCAACTGTTGATGAAAATTTTTAAAGGAAAATTCCAGAAATAAACAATTCATGAGTTTTAAAATGCACACCATTTTGAATAGTATGATGAAATCTGTGTCCTGCCTGGGGTACCAATCATCCCTTTGACCAGCGTATTCACGCCCACTCTTCATTCAGTAGCCTCTTGGTTATCATATTTCTGTTAGAGTATAATGATGCTTGTATAGGGAATTTGGTCTTATCTGCAGTTTCAGGCAGCCACTGGGAGTCTTGGAATGTTTTACCTATGGATAAGGGAGACTCCTGTATAGTATATAGTTATATACTTTGTCTATTGCTTTAATCACAGAATACAGATTATCTGTTGTCCATTCCATTGTAAAATAACTGCTTCTGAGTAATATTAACAAATACAGTTCCCTTTTTCAAGCTCTTAAATATGAAAAGTCACTTGTAATGATTGATTTCTCTCTCCCTCAAGCCTCTATTTTCTTTCATGTGTTCCTTCTTCCTATTGATGTCCTTAACAGATTTGCTATAGTTGCCACATTTGTAAAGACAGTGCATTGTATTTTTTAAAAAAATAGAGAGGGACAGTGAGAAAGAGAGAAAGAATCAATTTTATTTAGTTTTTCATGTGGCCTTCGTTGCTCCGACACTTTGTTGTGTACATTGTGCTATGGTTCGAACCTTCAGACTTGTGCATGCAAGGCAAGCGCCGCAACTGCTGAGCTACTGCTCAAGCCCCAGTTCATTCTATTTTTAACCAACTTGAAACATCTGGAGATCCCCTTTCAAGCTTATAATAAATTTACTAGTCTTGGACTTATGGTAGAATAATTACCAAATTCTGTCTAGGAATATTTTAAGTTTTTTTTTTTTTTTTTTTTAAATAACACGTTCTCAGCCAATGCTTAATATACTATCTTAAAGCAAATTGGGTTTTCCTCCCTGTAGCATTTGGGAATGCAAAATATAATCACAACCTAGGTCTCCCTTCTGTATTGATTGTTTTCAAGGTGATTCATTTTCCCATATTTACAGAGGTTACAGCTGTCCTCTTCCTGTTTTTACTCTGCATGGAGACAAACACCCAAATCAATAGTATTTTTAAATTTTAATTGTTTATTATATTTCCCAAGTGTTACAGTTCTACAGATACATGTTGAATTTTTCTCTCTGTAAGTTATTCATGAGTGCTTTCTACCTAGTGTTTTTCTTCTACTGAGGTAGTCTTCAATAATGAATATGAAGTAAGATGGTTACCAACCTAATTTCTTATCCTTATTGGAAGAGAAATGAAAGAACTTGAAAATAATTTAGTGTTGTAAGTAATTTATAAAAAGAATGGTCTCTAAAACTCTTAGACTTAAAATACTCCCCCAAAATTAGTTTTTTGAATGAAAAAGTTTTTTGACCAACTGTGGTCATGAACACCTATAGTCTCAGCTACCTGGAAGGCTGAGGCAGGAGGATTGCTTGAGCCTAGGAGTTTGGGACAAGCCAGGGCTACATAGAAAGACCACCTCTAAACAAAGAAAAAAAAATTAATGGATTTTTCTACATGTGAGAATCAGTGACATACTGAAGGATGTGCATAATATTAGGGCTAGGTAACACGTTCTATATATTAAAAAGTAGCCTTTTCTTTGATTCCTTGTGTTAGATCCTGATTCCATTATAAATTGTGAAGTCAAGCAGTAACGAACAAATGTGTTGACCATTGTCTTTATAATATGAAAAGTATTGGGATTAAATTATGTAAAAGCAATATAGTGTATAAAAATGTTTTAGGACATAAAGGCTTGTTTGATCAATTAGAATTCATCTCATTCTGTAAACACGAGGGAAATGATTTTGGTTAGATTGCTTTTTGTTATTTAGTAACCCAAATGTAATTGAATATTCAGCAGTTCTTGAGTTTTTGCCACTTCCTGTCATTGTCCCTCTCTGGTTTTAAGCTACAAATAGTGTTCAGAATTGAGCTGAATGTATGTTGGGTGATCACACACCAGGTCATTACTTTTTTTCCTTTTTTAAAAAGTATTTTTAGAGAACTTTTTCTGCATTTCCCCCCCCCCCCCCCAAAAAGAGAGGGACACAGAAAGGCAGGATCAATTTTATTTAGTTTTTCATGTGGCTTTCATAGTGCTGAGCCATTGCTCCAGCCCTCTGCATGTTATTTCTGATGTAACCAGAAGGTGGCAAAATAATTCTAGTTAAATTAGAACTCTAATTGGTAGATTTCTGTTTAAGAAGGATTTTCTGTAATGGTCAAATTGAAGTATGGATATAGGACTCCATTCTTGGCTTTATTTATTCTCAGGCTACGAGAGAAAAAAACAAGTCCTTGTTTTCTAGAATTAGTACCAGGTGAATAACTACATAAGTAAAATAAAGCTGTGCTGTAGTAATATAAAAAGGAGAAACATTGGAAAGAGTAGCTCTTTCTGGTTTGGGGAGAGGAAGGAAAGCCTCATAAATGAGGTGACACTGTAATTAGAACTTAGAGATGAGGGAGTATGTATAGTTCAAGAAGTTGGAAGTGTATTTATTCCAAGCTTAGAGAATATAGTAAGCAAAGTACCAAGTTATAAAGTACAAGTAGAATGTGGTGAATAGTATTTACCTCTGGGAAATGTAGAACATAAAGCTTTAAGGGAGTGAGAGCCATTGAAGAGTCTGAATAGAGAGACCATTAAAGGATATTTGACAAGATCTGTGTTTTTAGGACAGAACTTCGAGAGCTTTATGAAGGATACTGTCATAACAGGACGGCTAGTTAATTTTCAATTATAGTAGTTCAGGTCCTGAACTTGTCTTGCAGTTAAAAGATGGGTTAAAAAAAAAAAAGGATTTCAAGATATGTTAAGAAAATGTGCTGTGCTTAGATGAGCATTTCAGTTATCTAAACAGTTTAACTGTTAAGCAAAAAAGGCCCATATGTAGCAAAAGGCAAGATAAGTAGAAATTATGGTAGTTGGAGACTGGGGTGGCTAGATGCAATCTACTGATAATTTAACAAAGTGATTTTTTTCCCCTGAAAACTAGAACAACTTGATATTTTTTAATATTGAAAATTTAATGTAAGAGCTGACATTCTTGATTCTTTAGAAATATTGGATGATCTGGCAACTAGAGTCAGAGTGATGTTCGGCTGTGCAGGGTGATTTGGAGTGGTGGCTGTCTCCTGTAGTGCTCTTTAGTTCATCCCAGTTCCTATCTGGTCTAATTATTGATAGACATTTGAGTTAGAGTTAGTTAATTAAAATAATTGTAGTAATAAAAGAGTGAAAATGCATTTTAGATTGATATAGTTATTATTAACATCCAGGAATAAACATGATGCGATAAGGTGGACTAGAGAATAACGAGATCTTGTGGCCAATGTTGCAGGTTCATTTTGAGAAGTAGGGTGAAATGAGAGTAGCTAATTGGTCAACTTGGTTGTATATTATGGAGTTTCTTAAAAGAAGAAAAATTTGGATATAAGACAATGAAAGTTCTTATGGCTTATACTTCAGTTTTTGATAGCAGGGGTCTTATCTTACTCATTTTTATGTCCCCAACCCTTTTTCTGTTGTGAGCACATTAAAAAAAATTTAATTGACTGTCAAATTATTTAAGGTTAATTGGGTTTACAAAAATGTACACTGGATTAAATGGAACATAGACTTGAGACAGGCAGAATGTAATGTAGTAGAGATGATGAGAATCTGAAGAGTCTTGTCATCATGGAAATGATGAGAACAAGATACCTGGAAGGAAGAAAATGTGTGCTGATAAATTACAGAGACCCTGCAGGAAGAGGGTCAAAGGTGACTCCATGATTATTGGTCTGAGATTAGAAAACAGAAATGCAGAAATGTGGCAGAGATTACTGCCACAGCAATGCAGTACTTTGGAAGAGGGAGCTAATTTATGGGCAAGAGATGAAGAATTTAGTAGGTGAGTGGTGTAACTGAGGGTATTCAAGCAAAATTTATTGAATACATACTCTATTCCACTTACCTGTTCCAGGTACTGGGGATATGAGAATGACTAAAACAGACATAAATCACTGTCTCGTGGAGTTTACATTATAAAGGTGTGCAGTCAGAATCCTTGAAGCAGAAGAAATACTTCTGGACAAAAAAATGCTGTGGATAAAAATAAGTATGACAGCCTTACTGGTTTGGTATTAGATAAGAGGGTAGATAGAACAGAGTAGTTAGGAAAGGTCTCACTGAATGGGTGATATTTGAGCAAAATTTGGACAGAGGTGAGGGAATGAGCCGTGTAGAATCCAAAGGAAGAATGAAAGGCCTTGTTGAGTTCAGGGAACAACCAAGACGTCCCACATGGTGGAGACAGAAAATGAGGCCAAATAGAACGGGGGCAAAGAGGCAGGGGACAGGGAGTACTCACAGGTCATTAAGGATTTTTTTCTTTTTTAGAGCATTGTGAGCAGCTCAGCTTTGCTGTTAAAGTAAAAGGAGAAATCATTGGAGGCTTTTGTGAAGACAGTAACATGGTCTGATTTACAATGAGTAAGGGAACGTGGTAGGATTGACAGATTATAGATATGGGAGGAAGAGTTGGAAAAATTAGAAGGTGCTGGTCTTTATTCAGTACTTGAAATTGAGATTATGGAGGGGTTGTAGCTATGAGTGATTACTAGGTCAGTGTCAAATGGCACTGTAAGTGAGTCATTGTGGTAGCTTGGAGAATAATAGTCTAGGAACTGAGTCTGAGGAAATGAAAGGATGTTAGAATGATCTATGTGGATGTGAAAGCACCACTAATTAAGGCATCTTTATTAGAGTCCTGTAACAATAGAATAAAAGTTCATTTATAGTATTCATTATTCAGAAGTAATAATTTCTAGTTGATGAAGCTTTCAAGTGAGAATTCACAAAGCTAAAAATTAATTTGGGAGGGATAAGGGTGGGAAATTGGGCTCTATGGGGTAAATTTCATTTTCAGAATATATATATCATATTGTTCCATTGGAAGCATTTTCGATTGTACAAAAACTTAAATTTCTTAAAATTAATTTCTTATGGCTTTACCACCTAACAAAATATCAAAATGAAAAAAAATTCAGAGGACTGACTTATTGCAGATCATGTAAATACAATTAATTGATATTCCATAGACTGTTGAAAAGAATAAGCTTCTGGTATTTTAACAGATGGGAAATAAGACCAAGATTGCAAAATATCCTTTAAGAACCAAACAAACTGAAAAAATCCCAAAGTCACAAAATACTTGTATTGGGAGTGGAAAGTCTCTCCAAAAGAAGACATTTGGTTTGGGAACCTCACAGGCAAGAGGTGAAAAAAATAGAATGACATTTTCACCTACTAAGGAATTATGTAAGCAGAATGCAGATAAAGACTGTCTTCATTCCCAAAAAGAGATCTCACCTGCAATCCCTAACATGCAGAAGACTAGAAATACCATAAATATATCTCTAGTAGATAAACAGAAGTCTAACAAGAAGCACATCACAGCTGAAAACATGAACAGCGATTTGGTATGTCTAACACAAGACCAACTACAACAGATTTTGATGACTGTAAACCAAGGAAATGGATCTGTTTCCCTGACTGAGAATGGAAAGGAGGAAGAAACAAGTAAGATTTTGCTGAAGTTTTGCCAATTATTTTCTGCATATTTGCTTTAGAATTTCATATTTGTTGGTTTTTAGATAAGCACCTCTTAAATTCTAATTTAACATGTACCATGTTAAAATAATTATTCTTTCAGAGGACTTTAATATGTAGAATTACTTTATGATTTTTATGCCATGTTTTAAGGTTAATTCTTAAAATCTTCATATGCACCATAATCTTAAGAAACCTAGTTTCTGTGAACTCCAGAAAAGAGGTTAGTAAAAAAACAAACAAAAAAACAACCCCAAAACAAAAAACTCTTATACTTAATTTTAGAATTTATGAGAATTTACATTTAAAATAACTGTAAAGGGGCTGGAACGGTGGCTCAGCAGTTAGCGCTTGCCTGGCATGCACGAGGACACGGGTTTGAACCCCAGCTCCACATACACAACGAAATGTCAGAGCAACGAAAGCTACATGAAAAACTAAATAAAATTGATTTTTCTCTCTCCTTCACTGTTCCTCTCTTCAAAATAATAAATAAAATAACTATATAAGGCCGGATGTGATGGCACACACCTGTAATCCCAGCAGTTTGGGAGGCTGAGGCAGGAAGATTGCAAGTTCAAGATGAGTCTCAGCAACTTAGCTAGGCCCTCAGCAGCTTAGCAAGATCTTGTCTCAAAAAATAAAAAGGGCTTGGAATGTGGCTCAATGTGTTAAGCACCCCTGTGTTCAATCCCTGGTACCAAATAATAATAATAAGTAAATAACTATATAAATTAGTTGAAAACAAAGCATTCTATGATATTTCTAGTGAAAAGAAAACTTTAGTGTGAAGATTTGACTTGAGAGGCTGCTGAAATATGTTGCTTTCCCTGGTCCCTCTATTCCTGTCCCTTAATTCCTGCTAAGGATTGACAGTACTGTTTTTTTTAATGAGTATAAAACACAGATTTAGAAGGAGTACTTGAGTATTACATGCCCTGTTTCACAAGTCAGGGCATTGTGTTATATTTTTAAAACCTTCTAATTTTAGAGGCTGAAGCAGTGGCTCAGCAGTTGGAGCACTTGCTGGCATGCATGAGTACGTGAGTTTGAATCCTGCACCACGTGCACAACTGAGTGTCAGAGAAACCAGAACCAGATGAAAAAAAATTGATTCCCTCTCTCTCTCTCTTCTTGTCTCTTTAAAAATAAAACAAAACAACTAATTTCAGCTTTGAGCTAGGAATTGTGACTATGAAGATAATAGAAATATCATTAAAATTTTATTAGACAATAGTGAGAAAAATTGGCAGTCTCCATGAATAATACCCCACAACTAGTTTGGGGGCCAAGCAACTCCTGTATATTCCTGCAGCATTCACAATCGAGTCATTTACCTTTTCTTGATCTAAATTATTCTTTGTAAAATGAAGGAGTTTAATTTTGTGTTTAAGGCTAAAATTCTAGCTCAGTACAAAAAATAACAATGGGCATCATGCGAGATAATATCAAACAAAGTTAAAAGCACGTTTTACCTAATCATGTAATGGCTTGTGTGTTAGATAAGCTTTCTTGTCACTGAAATAACCAGTATGTTTGGGAGTAATCAGAACAATTTTCAAGCCAGCATATAAGCCCTCCGTAAAACATTCTATCATTAGTTGTTGGGGTGTAGAGATAATTGTTCATGAAAAAGTTTTCTGTTGATTTTACAGCTAAATGAGAAAAATAAGGTCAAGGTAATGAATTCTAATTATTTTGCATTTATTTTCTTTCAGGTTGTGATTTGTGTTAACAGTTTATATTTTGAAAGTATGTTGGCAGGAGTAAGTGGAGTTTTATTTTTCTGTTGCTTGTTTTCTTTTTTCTTTTTTAAGAGAGAATCACTTTTATTTTTTCATCTTTTTTCTTTTTCTGACACTTAGTTGCGTATGTTGTGGTAGGGTTCAAACCTGAGTCCTCGTGTATGCCTGACAAACACTCTACCACATTTGTTTACTTATTTGATACAAAAAGTTGTATGGCTTTGGTCATGAACAAGCCATTTAATCTCTAGGCCTCATTTCCCTTTTTGGACAGATACCTACCTCAAGGATTGTTGTGAGAGTTAAATTAGGAAACTTGTAAAACTGTTTTGTTGTTTTTTTTTTTTTTTTTAACACTACAGCAGGATAAGGTATTTCACTAGTTATAATTTAGTGTTAATTTTAAACATGCATTTTTACTTCCTAGGTCAGAATAGTCTGCATTTAAACAATATTCCTAATCAACCAAAGGACAAGCACATTATGGGATTACTCCAAAAAAATGAGGCTGTTTCATCTATCCCAGATGAAAATAAATCTGTCTTAAATAAAAATCAGGAGGCATCTAAACAGTGTGAGCAGAAAATTGCCATGTATGTAACTCAAATCTGCTATTGTGGGGTCATCCTGGGAATATGGTTTTGTTTTTCCTTTACCTCCATGTGAGTATTTACTCTGAAGACTTAAAACAATTTAAAATCTTATTATTTATTATTTTTATGGAGTCATGTAAAAACCTGTAATAAAAAGTTTTTTTTTTTTCTTTTTTTTTTTGTGCGTGTCTTATGTTAGTGAGAACGAATGGAAGCCAGCTGATATATTCAGTACTCTGGGGGAAAGAGAACGGGATAGAAATTTGTTAGAAGCAAAAAAAGCCCAGTGGAGGAAAGAATTAGGTAGGTAATTTTAAACCTTTTATTATAGTTTTGTTGGCTTGTGGAATACAGAGTGAGGATTACCAAAAGTTTTGTTTTGTAACATTTCACACCTAGAGCAGTTTTCTACAAATGTAAAAGAAACATGGCTTTTATTTTTTTTTTTTTTCAATTTGGTACTATAGGTGTGAACCAAAAGCGTTACTGTCATTGGTATCCTTCTGTAACCCTGTAGCTCAAGAAACATTCCTAAATGTTCATATTTTTTGAGTACAAAAGTCCTACGGAATTTTCCATTTAAAAAATTGTTTAAAAAATCAGTATTTAAAATAATCAAAATATTCTAACCAAGAATAATCAGTGATATCAGGCAGTGTATTCTAGATAGGAACAAGCTTATTTCTGTCAGCCTGAGAATCTAATAACAAAAAATTATAATTTCAGTTATGAAATATTGTTAACAACGAAGAAATAACCTTTATTTCTTAGACTTAGGGTCCAAGTATTATAATGTGGAAAATATATGACTTAACAGTTGTAATTCTTAGGAATAACTACACAAAAGATATGAGATGGGCTATACCCTCTGCTCAGCTGGGAAGCCTTGAGAGGTAATTACTGTGATAGCAGACTAATTTAGCAAAAAAAGAAAAGCACCAGAAATTGGGACTGAATTGATGTCAGAAGGTAGGATGATGGAGGACTGAAAAAATTTGTGGTTAACAGTACAGTTTTGGAGGTATGATGTGTGTTTATATCACAGTTCAGCTTTAAATATTTTCATTCTGGGCACAGTGACACACACCTGTAATTCCAGCAACTCAGGTGGCTGAGGCAGGAGGATTGCAAGTTTAAGGCCAACTTGGGCAACTGAGACCCTGTCTCAAAAATTAAAGAAGACTGAGGATGTCTCTTATTGGTAGAGTCCCCTTGGATTGAACCCCCAATACCACAGAAGTAAATACATAAACAAATATTTTCTTTTGACACCTGTAACTTCTCAAAATACAATACCAAATTTCTGAAATAAGATGAAACTACTTGGAAATGACTGCAGTATTTTTTGCTTAATTATTGTCTTAAATTTACTTTTTAAAAACCTAATACTGTTAGCAAGAATTTCTCTTTAAGTCATAAATTCTGAGAAATAATGACTAACATATTTACTTTGTGCCAAGTCCTAAACCAAAATAAAAACCATTATTGTCCGTATTTTGCAGAAGCAACGTTAAGGTTTATAGAACTAATAGCAGTTTGCCCACTGTAACATAGCTAGGAAATGTTTGAGCTTGAAGTTGACCCTAATATTCTCTGTCTTCAGAGTTCTAGCTTTAAATTATCGTAGTGATAACTGAATAAATGGCTTAGGGAGTTGAACCTCAGAATAAATGACATTATGAAAAATTGTTCCATATTGATAATCATGATAATAAAAGAATAATTCTTATACCCATTTTGTGCCACACTTAAGTTTGGTTTTGATTAAATGTTTTATTTCATATCCCTAAAACTTCCTCTCTGCCTTGTGAGTATTTTCTATCTTAAAAAAAAATTTCAGGGGCTAGAGCGGTGGCTCAGCGGTTTCAGCGCTTGCCTGGCAAGCACGAGAACCTGGGTTCAAACCCCAGCACCATGTACACAACAAAGTGTTAGAGCAACTAAGGCCATGTGAAAAACTAAATAAAGTTCTTTCTCTCTTTCTCTCTCTCACTGTCCCTCTCTCTTAAAAAAAAAAAAAAAAAAAAAAAGTCTTTAAAAAAAAAAAATTTCAGTTGGACTATAGTGGAATCTGCAGTATTTAAGAAGGTTATGATTTGTTTACATGATTTTTTTTTTACAGTTTTTGTACATTTTTTTTAAAAAGGACATTATTTACAGATGAACAGGTTGCTTTAAAGAAGAAAGAAAAGGAAGCTTCTGAAAAGAGGAATAATCCTTGGAAAAAATCTGAAAGTGATAAAATAATATGGGAAAAACTTCAAATTCTAGACCAGTCTAAGGTAAGACTAACAAAATCAAGCATTTTGTTAGAATATCTTTTTTTTTTTTTTTTTTAAGAGAGAAGGACAGTGAGAGAAAGACAGAGAGTCAATTTTTATTGAGTTTTTCACATGGTTTTCGTTGCTCTGACACTTAGTTCTGTAAATGGGTGCTGGGGTTTTAACCCGCATACTAGTGCATGCCAGGCAAGCGCCGTAACCACTGAGCACCGCTCCAGCCCCTTGTTTGAATATATTAACATAAGACATCTTTATTACAAATTTTAAAATGCTTAGCATTTTAAATGCAGTGTCCATATTGTAAAACTTGTTTTAAAAACTCATTTAAGGAGGAAAAACCTTTTTTTTTATATGGTGTTTTAGGGTAGTATTTTGAGTTTACTTTTGACCTTAACTATTCTATATTTCCATTCTCCAAGTTGTCCTGCTATGTTATTTGAGTGTAAAGGCCTGAAACACCTCGTTTAAGCTCCTAAAAGAAGCACTGCATTGCAGATTTTGTTTTTTTTAAAGAGAGGACAGTAAAAGAGAGAGACAGAATCAGTCTTTATTGAGTTTTTCTCATTGGCTTTCTTTGCTCTGACGCTTAGTTGTGACCGTGGGTGCTGGGGTTTGAACCCGTGTACTTGCGCATGCCGGGAAGCACTGAAACTGCCGAGCCACCGCTCCAGCCCTTGCAGTTCTTTACATGGCTCAAAAATCTACCACTAACCCGAGTAATAGCCACTACAAGGTTATCATATCACCTAAAAGTGTCTTATGTATCAACCATGTGTTTGTA
This sequence comes from Aplodontia rufa, assembly GCA_004027875.1. Taxonomy (NCBI): domain Eukaryota; kingdom Metazoa; phylum Chordata; class Mammalia; order Rodentia; family Aplodontiidae; genus Aplodontia; species Aplodontia rufa. The sequence continues at coordinate 4,433 of PVKS010001585.1, read as the reverse complement.
CCAGATATCCTTCTGGTAGTACTTTTGTGCTCTTTAAATTTTTGCTATATTTAATTTTAGATAAAAAACACCCTTGGTTTTTTCTTTCCGTTTCCCTCTTTCTTTCTACTGGCTCTTCAAACAGTCAGTTTTCTTGTCAGGTTAGGGTGGTCCACGATGGCCTGTCACTACTTAGAGTTAGATTTTAGAGGTAACATCTAAAACCTTTTAGTGCTTAATTTCTGTATAACCTATTTTCCTCAGAGGGGTGAATCTTAAGTTCTTTTAATTACAAATTAATTTTTATTGAGTGTATTATATAAAGCTCCTTAAATTTAAAGTTACTTATCATTTCTTTTTTACTTGTATAATGTCTTATTCCCTATGAACATTTATATACAAATGTATGCTGAAAATAATGCAGTAACCTAAAGGGCTTGTTCTAATGGTGGAAATTTTTAGCACTGTGGCTTAATTGGGTAAATGTCTTATAGATCAGGGCTGACTGGCCTACATCAGTTTTGATGTATGTTGATAACTTTACATTAATAAAAAGAAATTTATATTGCATTTTTTTCCAGTATCCCAAAAGTACCTTTGACTCACTGTTAAAAGGCTATGACTTGGGCTGGAGCGGTGGCTCAGCGGTTTCGGCGCTTGCCTGGCAAGCACGAGGACCCGGGTTCAAACCCCAGCACCACGTACACAAATAAGTGTTGGAGCAACTAAGGCCATGTGAAAAACTAAATAAAGTTGTTTCTCTCTTTCTCTGTCTCTCACTATCCCTCTCTCTTTAAAAAAAAAAAAAAAAAAAAAAGGCTATGACTTAGTCTTGATAGAAATAATTTTGGAAAAAATGTACAGTTCTGGGTGATAATTTTTAGGTGTATTAGATTTTGATGTTGATTTATGTAGCTAACATACAGGTTGAGCATCCTTAATCTGAAAATCCAAAATTTGAAATGGTTCATCTTCTAAAACCCTTTGAGTACCACTGTGAAGCCACAAGGGACAGTTCTGCTCTCACCTTGGTTACAAAATGAAGGTGCACTAAAAAATATCATGTAAAATGACCTTCACACTATAAGTAAGGTGTTTATGAAACAAATGAATTTTGTGCTTAGGCATGGGTCTCATCTCTTAAGATCTCTCTTTATGTATATGCAATATTCCAAAATGCGAAACACTTCTGGTATTTCAAATACTCAACCTGTATCATTAGGGCCTGGAGTGTGGTTCATCAGTGGGCATACTTGCCTGCAGTGGGAGCGCTTGACTCGGGCTTGAGCCCCAGCACCACATACACAAGTAAGTGTCAGAGAAACAAAGACCAGATGAAAGAAAGAATTAAAAATTCTTTTCTCTCTCCCTCTCTTTCCACCCCCAAAAAAAGTCTATTAAAAAAAAAAAAGCTGGAAATAAAACTAACTTTCCATGAAGTTGGTGAGGATCAATTGTTGACTTGTCAAAATATTACATATTTTCAGTTACCAACCTGTACATTGAAATGTCCGTCATTTATTGTTTAATAAATGGCTTTTCTTTCTTTTCTTTTTTTTTTTTTTTTTGTACCAGGGATTGAACCCAGGGTTCACTTATGCACTTCCCCAGCCCTTTTTATTTTATTTTTATTTTGAGACTGGGTCTCACTAAGTTGCTGAGCCTGGACTTGAACTTGCCATTCTCCTGGCTCAGCTTCCTGAGTTCCTAGGATTAGATTTGTATGGCTTTTTAGGTCATTCATTGAATTATGTGATTTTTAGAGTCAAAAATAAATAGGAAAAGAAACATAGTTTTCTATGAGTATTGTCAAAGACTTTGGACAATACAAAATGTTAGTAATTTTATTTTCTGCAAATCATGGTTAAAATTTTCAGGGATCAATTGAATATTTACAGAATTTGCTATAACATAAGAAAATTAAAAACAAAAGTCAGATGGAAAATATCAACAGTAAATTATCTTTATTATTGCACACATGCTGAGAACACATGATCTCAGGATATTGAGTTCTAATACAAATTGCAAATAGTGTTCTCCAAGATCATCCCTAAGATACTGAAGAAACTGAAGGGGGAGCAGTTTTTTTGGTGTGTTTTGTTGGTTGGTAGCCTGGAGTGGAAGTGAGTACAGCATATCTTTGAGAGAATAAAATTCTGTTCCTGCCAACCTGCTTCCCTCACCCCAGTGTCATTTCCTTAAAACAAACAATGCCTTCTTTACATTTATTATAATTCAAATCATTGTTTTAGCTGTCTTCTAGAAAAAAATTTTGGGACAGTGTTCACTTGAATCTTATTGCAGGATTTGAGAAAATCATGTGGGGACCACTACCACCACCAAATTTATAGGGCTGGTCAATTAAGGAGTATTCTCAGGGACTCAGCATTTACGGCACTTGCCTGCCATTGGCAAGTACGTAAGTTTGAACTCCAGCACCACATACACAGTGAAGTCTTGGAGCAACAAAAACCACATGAAAAACTAAATTAAAAAAAAAACATTGATTCTGTCTTTCTCACTGTCCCTCTCTCTTTAAATTAAAAAAAAAAAAAGTTTGCCAGATTTGTCTTTAAAAAATAACTTTGGTGTTTTGAAATTTTGTAATTTCAAAAATCTCTATTTCATTTTTCTGCTCTGATCTTTGTTATTTCTTTCTACTAGTATGGGGTTTGGTTTGTTCCTGCTCAATAGGTTTATAAAAAGGCCCTCATTTAAGACAGTTCTGAAGAAAGTGCTTAACTAAAAGTGAGGTAACTTGACAGGCACACAGGTGCACACCTGTAATCCTACTGACTGGGGAGGCTGAGACAGGAAGATTCCTGCTTCAGCAGCTTACTGGGGCCCTAAGCATCTTAGTGTAGACCCTGTCTCAAAAATAAAATATAAAAAGGGACTGGAGATGTTGCTCAGTGGTTAAATACCCCTGAGTTCAAAGTTCAATCCCTGGTACCAAAAAAAAAAAAAAAAGTTAATTGAAGGCGTAGTGTCAAGAGATTCACAAAGGAAAAGTGATTTCATAACTTAATAGAATTGGTTGTTTTATAAATTGCTAAGGCTAAAAGGAAAAAATCCTTAATTTCGAAGAATTTAAAGTTACTAACAACATTAATGCACTAATGGGTTGGCAGATAACAAAGGGTTTGAGAGCATATTAAAATTCTTGCCTTTTTGGAAGGAGATAGCTATAGATTATTTTCTTTTTCTTTTTCCCCTAAGGTAATGCTGTGATGTTTTTTTAGTGTCTCTGTGTGACTAGGGAGCTAACCCAGTGTTTGCATGCCAGGCAAACACTCTTCCACTGTGCCGCATCCTCAGCTTAAAAAGAAAGAGGCTTACAAATGAAAAAGAATGGGGCAATGAATATAAAGTTAAGATTAGAAGAAACAGGTACGTTAGTAAACAAGTATATTAGTAAACAGAATAAATTTAAGTGGACTCAAACTTCATTTAAAAATTCTGGAAGGAGGCTGGAGTGGTGGCTCTGCGGTTATGGTGCTTGCCTGGCATGCACAAGTAGGCGGGTTCAGACCCCAGTACTACATACTCGATGAAGTCTTGGAGCAACAAGTGCCAAGTGAAAAACTAAATAATAAAAGTTAGTTCTCTTTCTCTCTGTCTCTCTCTTTTTTAAAAAGAAAAAAAAAATTCTGGAAGGTTGGAATAACGAAACCTAGGTATTTTTGTAGATGTAAGACATGCCTAAAATATGAAGACACCAGGTTGGGGGAAAAAGAAAAGGATTTTAAAAATATGCCCAAAATGTAAGTAAAACCAAAAAGCATTATTGAAGATGGTGAGGGTATTAAATAGAAGATACAGCATCAAGAATGTATAGCAATTTTTAATGCACATACTATCTAACTTATGAAGCAAACATTGGCAAATGCAGATAAATGAAGCATTAGATATATGAATTGAGAAATTGGTATAAAATTGAAAAGAATTTATGAATTCTGCATCTAAATAGAGATTTCAGAGCAAGGATATAGACCATATTAGCAAGTTGGTCCTAAGTACCACAGATTAAGTTCTATATCCAGTAATTAGAAAATATTTTTCTCAGGCACACACATTTATTCTTAAAATACTTATTAGAAAGTGATACTGAGGGGCTGGAGTCAAAGCTTGCCTCGCATGCGCATGTAATCCAGTTCAAACCCCAGCACCATGATTCACACAACAGTGTCAGAAGAAAGAAAGTCACATGAAAAAGTACATAAAAACTGCTTTCTCACTGTCCCTTTCTCTTTTTTTTTTTCCAAAGGAAGGAGAGAGTGAGAGAAAGAGATGAGCAATTTTTATTTAGTTTTTCATGTGACTTTCATTCCTCGAACACTGTTATGTACGTGGTGCTGGGGTTCGAACTCCTGTGCTTGCGCATGCCAGGCAAGTGCTGTAACCGCTGAGCCACTGCTCCAGCCCCCCTTTCAATCTTTAAAAAAAAAAAAAAA
>PVKS010001584.1:125737-137775 GCA_004027875.1 Aplodontia rufa | reverse complement strand
TTTCCCTGTGGGGCAGTCCTCATCATGCTGATGATGGTTGTGCACTGCTGTCCTCTTTGCTTGCTCCTTTGTTTGGGTTCAGTTGTGCTGTAGTCAGCTTTTATCAGCAGTTTCTAGGAGATGTAGAGAGAAAGTTCTGATCCTCTTCCACGGATTCGCAGGTACCCTCTGATGCCCTAGGGAAGCAGGTGTGCTAAGCTTCATATGCTTCCTGGGTGGATTCTGTTGTTGTTGTAAAAAGTCTCTTTTTAAGGGAGAAAGAGAATCAGTTTTATTTAGTTTTTCACGTGGCTTTTGTTGCTCCGTCACTTCGTTGTGTATGTGGTGCTGGGGTTTGAACCCGCATTCTTGTGCATGCCAGGCAAGTGCTGTAACTGCTTAGCCAGCGCTGCAGCCGAGCCATTGTTCTTTTAAATGATATTCAGGGGGAAGTATATCTCTGTAAATAAGACACTGGTGTGTCTTTGCAGCTCATACAATGGTATTGTCATTTTTCCAAAATTAGTCTACTTGTGAGTATGTAATGATATGTTCAATTTAGTTCTTACTTTTACAGAGTTCATGACTTCTTTTTTGTTGGAGAGCCTTCCCAAGTTGATTATCTTGTTTTCAGAGTGTGTAGAAAAAGATGCTGCCTGAGGTTGTTTGATTCTGGACCATTAGCGAAAGCTGAATGAATCCAAGATTGTGTCTGTGTACCCAGGACTGATAATTCCTTTCATGGTACTGTTTTATTTTTACAGACATGTTAATTATTTTGATCCTAATAATTGCATTACAGTAAAAAGAGCAGGGGAAGCGTTACCATTTGTAAGAGGGAACACAGAGGCTTTGCTATAGAACCTGTTATGTCTATTGACAAGGACACAGGGCTTTCTTAGCAGTGAGGCAGGATGCAGGGTTGAAGTCTTTCAAGTCTGAGCCAGTGCTTTTTCTTTCAAAACACTATAGAAATTAATCTGACTTCTCATTGCTTTTATCTGAGACTAATAGATTAGAAATGTTCAGCTACTCCTTGGTGATAATTTTAACTGAAGGAATGAATGGATCTGTTATTTTGTCCCTATATGTAAATACTTATCTCTTATTTGTCCTCCAGAAAAAGTACTGGATTTGAATTCAGTGTTAATAATATAACCTCTCTGATTCTTAGTTTCTCAGTCTGAAAATAGTTAAGAATGACTACTTAAGTTTGCTGAGGGTTAAAGGAAATGATGCCTCTGAGCTGCCTAGAAGGATGGTAGCTTTCAGTAGATGCTCACTAGATGCGAATTTCCTTCATTTCCCCATTCATTTTTATTATAGACACATCTCAGTTTGGCTTTGACAGAAGCATCATGGGGCATGACAAGCAAAATTATGTGGGTGACTATGCGCACACTCGACCATGGGACTTTAAAGGGTCCCCAGGGCTTGTGTCTTGGTGATGGAGAAGCATCATCTGCATCTCTTTGCACTTCCTCTGCCTGACAGGCTGAAGATGGCTTCACTTTTGCAGATCATGAGTGATTCACTGGCCCTCGACTTTGTGGTTGCATGGTATTACAATGTACAATAAGGATAGTACCGAATAATTTGGGGTAAATAAATTTAAAGCAGTATAGTTTACAACATTATTTTCACTCTGCATCATAATTGAATGATTTTTTAACATAACATTATTGCACTGTCATTGAATATTTGTGTTGTCATTTAACAATCAGAAAACAACAACAAACAAAAAATCAGAAATCTTTTCCACTTTATAGAGAAAATATAAACCTGAAGATCAGAGAAGTTAAGAGTTAAGACTTTTGTCCTAGCTCATAGTCAGTAAACATTAGATCTCAGACTGTCATGAAATTCCCCATGTATAGTTGGATTTTCCTTTTTCTGATAGAGAGCAGCCTCGTGGAAACAGTCTTGATTTGAAGCATAGCTCTGCACCTTAACTTTTCTTTGCCTTAGTATCCTCATCTATCAAATGGGAAATAATATATATCTCCGCTGCTGACAGCCTAGGGTGGCTCCCAGGAGCCTCACCTTCTGCTCCAGTGTGGGCAGGATCTGTGATGTTCTCTACTCAGTAGGATCGGGCAAAGTGCGTACATGCAGGAGATGATGTGCCTTTAACACAAGGAGATTCTGTTCCCTGCTGACTGAAGAAGCAGGTTGTCATGCTGAGTTGCTGCTCACTGAAGAGGCTATATGACAAGAAATAGGGGGTAGCCTCAGGCCAATGGCCATCCAGAGAAATGAGCCCCAGATCATTATAGATGCACGGGAACTGGATGCTGCTAACAGCCAGGAGGGAGAGGCAGACTGTTCCCTGCCTTGCCTCCGATGAGGCCACACTCCAGGTGCGGCACAGACACTAGCTAAGTTGTGTCTGGACTCCTGATCCGAAGAGACTGTGAGACAACAAAGCATACAGTGTTTGAAGCCACCGAGTTTTCAGTAATCTGTTGTATACTGATAGGTAACTAGTACAGCCCAATAGAGCTATTGTGACATCAAATCTGTTAATAGATGTCAAGTGTTTATATGTAGTGCAGGCAGTCTAATAACTCAACAAAAGTGTCATCAGCATTTTTCTCTTCCTGCACTGAGAAATGTGAGTGTTTTAGAGTCATGTCGTGGTATATGTGTTCTTATGCAGTTGGCTCCAAGATGCCTGTCCTTTGTTGTAATACAATCTCATGTACGCTCACTGTGAAGGCCTAATAGTTACAGCTCCTGTGTGTGTGTGTTTGTGGGGCAGACAGCCAGACTGCCGCCTAAATATTTCTTAGAATTCGGGGCCATTTAAATGAATCAACCTAAAATATTTGAAGAAAAATAGTTCTGGTATAGTGGCTTATTAGTCAAGACGTTTTGATTACATGTGCTGGAAATACAAGTGGGATTACGTTGAGCAGTGGGGAATTTATTTGCCTTCACAATTGGGAATGGTAAGAGTAAACCCAAGGACAGATGGAAGAAAGGATTTAAATGACATCAGGCTTCTCTCCTTTTCTTTATTTGCATCTCATCTCTCTATGCATGCAGATTTTATTTGTCTTTGTGAGGCTTTGGATAGCAAGTCAGCCAGTGTTGCTTATCAATTAACAGTTTCTTGACCAGAGGCTGAAGGGGCACATGCACTCTTAGCTTCCTCTGGAAAAGGATTCCAGAGATGAATGTTATGGACTCCCATTATGTTCCACACTGATACCTTGGACCAATGATTATGCCACCATAGATCAAGGTACTCCAAGACGTTCTGCATAATTCTTGAAGGTGCTCCTGGGGGAATGTGTGGGCCCATTCTCAGAAAAAAGGGCTGGAAGACCTTAACTAGGCAAAACAATGGTATCTAGAATTTATTTGCCAACCTTGTTCTCCAGTGCCTAGGATTTAAATATTTACTGCTGGAAAACCTGATTTGGATAACATTCTCCATAAATGAGCCAGTTGGCTTGCTGATAGATGAGGATTATGAAGCATAAATTGACTACACACTTCTGAGCACTTTTTTTCTTCTTATTTTAATTAGTGATTCTGGAATGAAAGGCCCAGAGATGGGAATCTGAAAACAATTAATGGTAATTCTATCTATAGCTGACCCTAATTATTTAGCTCAATTGGCTAGAGCTGTGTTAATGAGACAGCTGTGGTGGGTAAATCCCTGTGTGGACCAGTAGACTTTACTCTCTGCTGGAATACGGTCTCTACTTAGTGTAACCTCCTTCTGAAAGCACCTGCTTTCAGATGTGGGGCAGGGCAAGTGCGCACTTCTACTTAGCATAGCTGGGCGAGCAACTCCAAGATAACTCCTTATGAAAGTGGTTGACAGTCACATTTATGAAAGACGGCATGACTATTTTCATATTAGGTACTTGATTATATCTCAAGGTTGTCTGACTTATCATTGACAGGGTGTTTAGAAATTATCTTTCTCCTTGTCTCGGTGACATCTCATTGTCTCAACCCATTCTCAGGAGAATGAATGAAACTTCTTGGAAATTTAAATAAAGATAAAGGAAGAAGGGTGAATGTTGAACGCTAATGATTACGACAGGCATTGCTTTTATTTCACAGCAGGATTTGTAACTACTTTCATTTGCATATGGAGTTGTGAATCTTCTATATGAAATGAGAAATGAAGCTTTGTCTGGACAGTTACTGTAGAGATGATTATAGAAACAAAAACAACAGACACTTTTTGGATTCATCCTATTGGACAGGAGTTGTGGTATTTTGATTTCACAACAAACTAGGTAAATTATTTTCCTTATTCTGCAACAACAGTAATAGAGAAGAATGTATAAAAATACCTTATGTTATATTGATGCAAAGCCCATCCTTTTAGCCTCTGGATATTCTCGTTTTAGAGATCTGACATACCATTTATGCTCATGGTTTGCTAACCACGGAACATGGAATTTGTGTTCTTAATGACATTCCTTAAAGGTGCATATAACTATTGAAAAATTATATTTTTGCATTACGCTTACCTCGTGTGTTAGCTTTCATCACTGTGAACAAGATACCTGACAAGAACAGTGGAGAGGAGGCAAAGTTTATTTTGGCTCACTGCTTCTGAGGTTCAATCCTTGCTGGGCCAGCTGCATCGTTCTTGGCCAGAGGCGAGGTGGGTGTTATGGAAGAAAAGCATAGTAGGGGAAAGGTGCTCCGCTTTTGGCAACCAGGAAGGAAAGAGAGCGTGGGAGGGGGGAAGGGGGAAAGAGAGAGAGAGAGAACCTGCTCAGGAAGCCAGGGATAAAATATCCATCCTAAAGGCATGCCTCCAAGGGACTGACTTCCTCCAGCCACACCCCAACTGCCAGTTAGTCCATTCAAATTATTAATCCATCAACTGGATTGATCCACTGATGTGGTAACAGCTCTCATAATCCAGTCATGTTGCCTCTAAACATTCCTGGACATTTTGGGTGACACGACATATTTGAACCATGACATTTAGCTAAAGATAAAAACACTATAGTATTCAAACTTGCTTATATTAAAGAAAGAGGCCATCTCTTGAAAGAATAAAGGGATGTCTCAAGAACTCTACGGCAGGAATGAAAATTAGGCCTCTTAGAAGAATGAGACCAGAAAGCAATCAGGGACCTGGGTTATTCTCCTTCTCTCCAGAAATAAATGGTCTCTAATCTCTGTTCCTCTTTGGAGCTAAACATTTGTTCTGTGTCTCTGTAGTTAGTTTTCCTGTTTGAACAACAGTGGCCTCTGGCCTAGGGTTCTTAGGATATTTTCATCTAGGTACCAACAGAACTAAAACCAGTATCTCCAAGACCCAAACCTCAGTTCCCAGTAGAGAGAATGGGAGTTCTCTCTTCAAGGACTAGAGGATAGCAGAGTTTTCCAAGAAGAAGATGTAGGGAGTATTAAGAAAGATGGGACAGAGCCATCAGTAAACTCAGTGATCAGTTGAGAAAGGTATTGATTATAGACCACCAGGAAAATAGAGTATATACTTTTACGTAGGAGGGTCTGGTTCAAAGTGGCACTTTCTCACTTAATAACTGTGACAGTCCAGGCTGACTTTTTGGTATTAATATATCTTAATGTTGTCATCTATTAAGTGACTAATATCAAACTTGACTAATAATGTATGCCACCTACGGTTGTTGGTTGATGACATAATAACATTAATGTAGGTTTCCTCAACTGAGCAAGAAATGTCCATCATTCCTTTCGTAAATTAAACTGATTAATTTCCTATTAGTTCCTCATTCTTATTTGTGTGTGAATGTCTGTGTGTAATTACATGTGCACCTATATTTGAAATGCCATTGATTATGTGCATAGGATCAATTTAAAAAATAACTTTGAGGAGAACAAATCATACCCAGAAAGTCATTTTTGATTAATGTAAATCCCTTCTTTCCCTTGTAAATGTATCAGAATCGAGGAATTCTTCTCATTAGAAGACTGCTTTCTCCACGTTTATGTGATAATGCCTGATTTGCTCTGAGTGTGCAGGAGATGAAGAGGGAACTAGATGTTTTCTATCCCATAAGAAGCTGATGTAGAAACCCCATCCATTTGTCACAGGACTGATCAGAAGAAAATGGTTTTGACCCTTAGGAAACATCTTTGTTTGAAAGCTAACACTTTTCTGCCTCAACATGGAGGTTAAATCGTAATTATCTCCACAGAGAGAGACGGTGGCACTGTTCTGACAGTGGGTGGAAAGGTCTGATAGTGGAATGTATTTAATAGAAGCCATGGTCACTCTCCTGCAGATGCTTCCTATAGCCCAAGCCTTTTGTTTTCCAGTTTAGGTCCACTGGTGAGGGAGACTGCATGATAGAACTCAGATTGTCTGTTCTGGGAGTCAGAAGACTTGGCCTCTGGCTCTGATATTACTGGATTTGCAGACTTGGAGCCAATTTACTTTGTCAGGCCATAGTTTCTTCATCTACTTCAAATGCAGACTGAACTCACCTATGGATCTGAAATTTATTATTGGTGTTCCTTTGTGTACATAAAATGTATGTCATCTGTGGGTCACTCAGAGAGCTAGAAAAAGTGTATTCAAAAGGTTTATTAGAAGAGAGTTAATAAAAGTGTTAAGTTCAGAGGTGAGAATTGGGCTGAAGGAAACAATAAGTCATGTCAAGGCACCCAGAGTGCTATGGGGCTGAACGGACAGGAGGGGAGGTAATGCGCACTGGAGTCTGGGAGAGCTGAAACTGTGTGGATGGAGTTGCCCAGCTTGAGCTATGGTCCTCAAAAAGCAGCAGCTCCTCTCAGGGTGGCATGAATATGTAGAGAATGTGTACTCTGACACTCTCTCACCTTTGTTGCTTGGTCCTCCTGTCCACGAGTGTGTTAGCTAGACAAAACTGGAAGTCAAGTGGAAGGGATGTGGGGATGGCGTCCATGGAGTGAGCCTCCCAGGGAGTAGAGGAGGCAAGAGAAAGTCAGGAGTGGAAGGAGGTGACATGAAGAGAATACTAGCACAGTCGGCACATTTTAAGAATGTCTCATTTTCCTCAATGCAGTACACATGAATCATTTTGTGTTTGATATATCAAATATTGGATAGTGTTGAATAGAGATATAGGCTGTTATATGAAAGGTTTTAATTCAAGTATTTTAATACATCATTGAAGATCAAAGTGCAGTGGTTTGCATGTGGTTTGTCCCCTAGGGATTCATGGGTACCCCACATGTAGCATTAAGAGGCGGGGACTAGGGAATGTGACAGGGTTATTGAGGCCCCTGCTCTTGGAAGGGATTAATGTGGGTCTCCTAAGGCTGCCCCAAGCACTTGGCTTCTCTTGCCCTTGGTCATTTCCCTTTCTGCTTCTCTGCCATGTTGTAATGGGTCAAAAGATGAAATACATGGGGCTGCCAACGTCGCCTCTCAGCCTCCCAAATTATTAACTCTGTAAACTTCTTTTCTTTACAAGTACTCCATCTTGGGTATTTTTTAATAGCAAAGGAAGATGGACAAATATACAGGACAAGAATTTCAGTTTCTTCATCTAACACCTGAAAATGAAAAATACCTAACTTACCAGATGGTAGTAATGATTAAACAAGATAATAATAACCACTGATTTTTCACTATGCTATTATTATGTCCATTTTACAGCTGGATAAACTAAGGCAGGAAGCAGTTTTAAGTGCTTTCTTCATTCTGTCCCCTGGCTACTGTGCCTTGCTGTAGAGTTATCAAATGGTTCTATTGGGCACACTATATTCATCCTTTCTTTTTCTAACCAAAACCTCATCAGGGTTCAGATCTCCTTGTTTCTTCCTTACTAACTCCAAGTCTATTCTAAGGAAATTAAGGTCCCCAACTCCCATGCTACTCCCTCCTGTGATATCACCTGGAAGTATCTGCAGCCCCGTTATCTCCATATACCCATGAAAGGGTTGTGCCTTTTGTGCCTTCTACTGAGAATTGGTAGGACTACGTTGATTTTCCATTTAAGTTCCTCATTTCCGAATATTTCAGCAGTTTTCCCCATTTTCTCAGGCCTCTTTCTTATGGCAGAGGTGTATTTGGGGCTTCTCTTTGCCTGAATATTTGGATTTTTTTCAACTGGTAGCATATGAGGGCCATAATGTGTCATTAGCTACCATCTTTTAATGTCCTGTCCTCCTTTCACCCACCAATATTGCATTATCTTTCCTATTTAACAAAACAACCAACTAAATCAACAACTAACCTTGAACTTCGTAAAACTTTTCTCAGACTGTTCCCATTTCTCCCGCTTCCTTCTCTTTGCATATCTCTTTGGAGAGTTTGCTACACCAAGTGACCCCATTTCCTTTCCACCTACTCGCCATTCAAACTCTTTCAACCTAGTTTCTTTCCATCTTACTCCACTAATTACTTTCTCTAAGTTTCTCTGTTAATCAGCAGAATCACTATTCTCAGGCATCACCTCATTTCACCTCCCTGATTTCCACATTGGGAACCACCTATCCCTTCTCCACACACCTTTTATCTGCGATTTCTGGAACACAAAATACTCCTACTTTTCTCCTACTCTTTTCTGTCTTCTTTGCTGATTCATCTGCTTCCATTTCTAAAACTAGATATCACTCTTCACATAGCACTGCCAGGCCCATCTTCCCAAGTAGTTGAAATTCCTGAACTGCAAACATGTCTCTTCTCAGCTTAGCACAGCAAAAGCCAAGTGCATGAAAGACTCCCAGCATCTTGTTAATCCAACACAGTCACTCTGGCAGTGGGTTCCTTGGGTCCGTGCACAGGGCCACTTTCTAAGCATCTCTTGGAACGTGGTAGCAATCAAGATCAACGTAAGTCTCCCTTTTAAAATCCGTCCCTATCATGTTATTGCCTCCGTTAATGCATGCATGTTAGGTTATGTTTGCTTATCCTACAAAGCACACTCAAGTTTCAGTGGTTATACAAAGTGAAAGTTTATTTTCCCTTGAGGATAAATGTGACACAGCAGGACACCTGTTCTCCTGGGAGTTACTCAGCAATCCAGACCACTTGAAGCTTTTTTCACCAACTCAGCACAAGTACCTCTCTATGTCCGAGTCGAATTATATATCGGCTTTTCACCGCCTCAGCCTGGAGCTGAGCAATGTCATCTCTACCCGATTTCATTCGCTAGAACTAACCCCGTGGCCATGCCTGCGCAGAGTCCTGTCCATGCCCAGCTTCGTCCAGCAAGCCCACCTGCTGAAGCACTGCCTCCTCTTCAGGGCCACTGTAAAATATCCCTCTCTCCTTAATCAGGACTGCACGTGAGCATCCTACACGGAATAGCCAGACTTTTAAAACCTCACTTATTTTAATACATAAGTAATTACGAATATGACATATGTAAACTAAAATACAAATATTAAAGATTAAAAAAAGAAAAGTAAATACCTTACACCCCCACTGCTGTTCCCTAGAGACAATTGATCAGTGCTTGCTCTCTTTCAGCTACACTTTCATAATGGTAATGTATAGAAGTTGTGTGTGTGTGTGTGTGTGTGTGTGTGTGTGTGTGTGTAATTATTAGGCAAGTAGTTCTGCACTTCGCTGTTTTCACTTACGCTTGTTGTTCTTCCATAGAGGTTATATAGAATTAGCTTATTGTGTTTTACAAATAAAATCTTGTCTGTTTAGATGCAACAGTTTACATAACCAGCATCCTTTAGATGATACTTACTTAGCCTGTTGGGGACTCTAGCAGAAACAGCTACCATTGTCATTAGCGTACGTAAGGGTAGGAGAATATCTTTATGATGTGATCAGAGACAGAATTTCTGTTGCTGAGTCTGAAGGGATACATGTTTATAACTGGGAGCAACATTGCCAAATCCTACCTCTAAAACAAAATAAAAGAAAGCTACAGTGTGGCACTGATCTGCATTCCTTCCAACATTGTGTAAGGGGGGCTGTTTTTCACCTTATCTATAGTAGATAGCACTAATCTTTTAAAAGCATCATTAAATCATATGCTTCTTTAAGAGAGGCTATTATTATTCATATAGGATAAGATGAATAATACACACACACATAGCTTTGTACATAGAAAGTGTTTAGCGTTGTTACTGTATTTCATTTTCTTTTGGTGCATGAATGTGATGAAATTGATGCTGGATGCCAATTATAGATTTTTGTTTTTTTTTTAAAGAGAGAATCAACTTTATTTAGCTTTTCCTGGGACTTTTGTTGCTCCAACACTCTGTGGTGTATGTAGTGCTTGGGTTTGAACTCGCGTCCTCCCACATTACAGGCAAGCACCGAATCCTCTGAGCCACTGCTCCAGCCGAGTCAGTCAGTTTTGAGTAAAGCTAAAGGCAGTTGATAGCGGATCCCTGATAGGACAGAGGCATCCGATGGGAGCAGGAGTGGTGTTCTGTGTTTGTCAAAGCAGTAAACAGATCTCTTGTCTGGAGGAGCAAGGGTAATGATGGAGAGTGTTTTAAAAGTAGCTTATAGAGGCTGGAACAGTGGCTTGGTGGTTAGGGCGCTTGCCAGGCATGCGTGAGTACGCGGGTTCAAACCCTAGCACCCGTGTACACAACTAAGTGTTAGAGCAACGAAAGCCATGTGAAAATTTCAACAAAAATTGATTCTGTCTCTTTCTCTCTCGCTGTCCTTCCCTCTTTAAAAAAAAAAAAAGTAGCTTATGATATTTTAATAATTCTTAAATGTGGGTTAATGAATTCTGTTTTTACACTTGAGAAAGAGCAGTAAGCAGGAGCCCTGAATTCTACTTCTGGTTTTGCTATCATCTGACCCTGGAGTATTGCTTGGGTTTCCGGTACCGTTTTTTCCTTTTCCTCGTCTGTAGAATGAGGCAGTCTGATGACCCCTTCCTGTATTGTTTCCATCAGTAGTCACATACCTGCAAAGGGTACAAGGTAGTCTGTGAGCTGCCTTTGGGTGAAATGATGAATAGCATAGCCTGGTTCTTCATTCCCTCTGAAGATAAAATACATGGAGACCCAGTGGTGTCGCAATCCTTGCTCCAAGTGAGGGTGTGTGAGGAGGGCAGGTCCTCTTATTTGAGGGACCTCATCAGCTCCGCATGAGCAGGCTAAGGTTTCCAGATTACTAAGGAAATGCAGTTGCCTCGAAGAGAGCAGGGGCATCTTTGGGTGTTTGTGAGAAAGACAAACAATATGACTGTTTCTTTTTTAAATGATGATTATGTTTGTACAAATAATTCACATTAAAATTTGCTTTCCTTAAGTGACTTCACATTTAGCAACCTCCTGAAAACCATTGCTCTGATCCAGTCTCACAAGTGCTCAGAGTTAGCTGGTAGCTGCTTTTTTTAGAAGATTTTCATTTGCAAAGGAGGCCAGATGTCTCCGCTCCCCTGCGTCTCTTTCCCAGGGGTTTTCTCCATCTTGGGAGAGCAGTCTCCAATCTTGAATGTTCCTTTTTCCTCTTGAGGTGTTCTTGTAACACTTTGTTCTAATCAATTGGAAGTGTTCATGCTAATGAATTTGCACAAATGGCCTCATTAGCTGGTGTTTTTAACTTTCTTGAGGTTTGGAATGTTTGCCTTCATTCATGCAAATGAGTCAGCCCCAAGAATTCAGATCTGTCTTGCACTATGGCTTATCTTCTGCCTTAAAAATTGAAAAATCTTCTGGGTTCTTCCTAAGGAAATGGTTGCGAATACGTGCTTTCCAAATACCTTGGTAAACACTAGTGGAGTAAATGGCTTCAACTTTCTCGTGAAATTGCAAGTTTTTGAAAATTAATTTTTTGATTTTTAATCAATGGTCTCATACGCATGAGCAAAGTAATGATAATAAACCTTCTTAAAAATAAAGAAGGGCTTCCATGGGCTTCCACTTATAAGTTTCTGTGCAGATTTCTCATGAGTTCTTTTTCATTTTTTCCCTACCTCTCATTAGTCAGATGCGGGCTTTCTAGATGAACAATTATTTTTCTTACATTTTCATCTATTGTTCATTCTTTTGGCCTGTAATTTTTTAATTTGGAAGATATTTTCCCTAGTTTATCCTTAAAACTGTTTGCTGGCTTTGTGTGTGTGTGTGTGTGTGTGTGTGTGTGTGTGTATGTGTATGTGTGTCTGTGTGTGTGTGTG
>PVKS010001584.1:0-125637 GCA_004027875.1 Aplodontia rufa | reverse complement strand
ATGTGTGTCTGTGTGTGTGTGTGTCTGTGTATGTGTGTGCATGTGTGTGTGTGTATGTGTGTCTGTGTATGTGTGTGTGTATGTGTATGTGTTTGTGTGTATGTGTGTGTGTGTGTCTGTGTGTGTATACTCTGATGTTTATAATTTGGTGAAGCTTTCTTCTTACCTTTTGGGCTTTTATGTTTAGCAACATCTGCTTCTGGTTTAATGCATGAGTATGTACTGTTATCTACTATGGACATTAATGTGTATATTATCTCCATTGCCCCTGTTTCCTCTACCTTTCCCCTGTGTGCATGTGTGCATATATACATTGTTTTCATTTTTGTTTACGTCTCAGTCTTCCATATTTGCAGCTTTTCTAAACTGAGCCTTGATAGCAACTTGAATTTCATCTTCAGGACTAAATCGGGAATAGGCGAATTTGACAGTGTGTGTGAATGTTGGTAGGATCAAGCATCCTAGAGTGATTAGGCTGAAAGCTCTTTCTCATCAGAAGACCAGCATTAATGAGTACATGTCAGTCTTCTTTAGGGGCTTCCAAATGTTATTGAGAGGCATTGGTTAACCTGCTTTCCGGTGGTGAAAGAGATTGCTCAGTGTTTCGGTGCTGTACGTTGAACTATCTAATGATGAAGGTGTCCTGGACCTATGCAGTCCAGTGCAGTGACCCCTAGCCTGCTGTGGCTATTGAGCACTTTGGGGATAGTGCAAGTGAGGAACTGGGCTTTTATTTTATTGAATTTTTATTTTAATGTCAACACCACATCTGTCTAAGTCACTACCTACTGGACTGTGCAGTTGTAGATGTTAGGAGGACATAGTAGGCTACGCAGTTATTTTACTTCCCTTTCATAAAGCTCCATTTAGTTGGGTGCCAGACCCCAAATCACTGCAGTATTTGATGCCTCTTAGTCTTGAATATATCTTAAAAAATATGCCTCTTGTTTTGCTTGGGAATTGTTCAAGAATGAACATGAAATAGAGTTGGCCCACTCGTTATAAAGAACTAAAGCACCACTTCTACCTGTGTCAGCCCAAAGCTACTTGATGTCTCTACTTCCTGATCCTCACAGTGATTTTGAGTGATCAATCAGTTTGATTGTCTTTGTTTTCTCTTTCATTCTTGCCACTTACTGTGGTTTGGATCTAAAGTGCTCCCAAAGGTCCATGTGTTGAAGTCTTGGCTCCAGCCTGTGGCGATAGTGGGAGGTCTTCAGGCCACTGGAGCTTTGCCCTCAAAGAGGGTAATAGAACTCCAGCCCCTTCCTCTTCCTCTTTCACTTTGGGACTCTGATCAACGTTGTTCTTGCACACATTCCTGCCGTGATGTAATAACTCAACATAGGCCCCAGAGCAACAAGGCTAGCCATTGTCCATGACTAGATTTTCCAAAACTCTAAGAAAATAAACCTTTTTAATTTATAAGTTGATTATCTCAGGTATTTGTTACAGTAACTGAAAGCTGACTAACATACCACTCATATGTTTTTTCCACTTCTCTGTATTTGTGGTACAGAGTATACCTCTTATTATTATCATCCCATATAGAAATCTTAATTCTGATTATTATTTTATTCTTTTTTAAAGTGTCAAAAGAGAAGTGTATTTCCCATCTTATGATAGTTTTGTTTCAACTTTCATTTGAATTTGTTGTGATTCCAGAAGACAGTTCTTTGTTCCTTGACTTGCTTTAGATATTTGATTTAAACTTTTACCAACTATCATAGAAATTGTAATTCTTCAAGAATTTAATAGCTCTGTTCTTAAAAATTTATTCACTTAGCAATATATTGCACAGAAATTCAAAGTGTTTGTCTACACTTGTCCAGAATAATAGCGTATAATTGGGTAGAAAATTTTATTCATTACCAGGTTTTTATTTTATCTTTAAAAAAGCAACAAAAGCAATGATTACCATATCTTCATAAAATATTTCCCAAGTACAAATAATTTAGCTTATTTTGAACTCAGCTTTTTAAATGTTTACATTAAAAATTTAAAAAGTAATACACATTGAGGCAAGGATTTGCTTTTTTTAAATTAATTTGTTTTATATGAATTGGTTTTATATAATTGATATTAATACAGTTGGCTATAGCATCTTAATGAAGAAATAAAAATTAGGTTAAAGTCCTTATGTGGAAATTTAAAATATTTTGAAAGGCATGCATATTTATAAAAGTGGAAGTTGATCCCTGTTGGAAATTTTTAATTCCTCAAAGTATTGTAATACTTTCTTTCAACTGAAGTACTTTGTGTTTAGCTTTACTTATACTACAGATTCTATAATTTTAAGGGAAAATTTTTCCGAGCATTATTTCCCTCATCTGTAAAATAAGAATAATAATGCTGAACTCCAAGTTTGTTTAATGGATCAGAATTACAGTCAACAAAAGATAGCACAAGGCACAGCACAGAGCAGGTGTTCAGTAAATAGCAGCTATTCTAGTCAAACTGGAAAAATTGCCTCCTGGGTAAACCTTGGAGGAAATGCTTAGGTAACTTAAAAATTTACTTTTGAAAGCTTTAAATGCAAATTCTTCATGTTCAATATTTTGTTTCTTGTTTCTGCACATAACTCACCCATTTAATAATGTGCATTCAGAATTCGATAGTTTCTAAGCACTGTGCCTTTTTCTTCAGTGGATATTTGCCTCTCTCTCCTCTTCACATATACAATAACAAGGTTTCAGCCAAATGATAAAATGGCTTGCCCTCTCCTTGCAAGAGTGGAATAGATGATGATTTTTCTGTAAACAGGAAAGCTAGTAATAAGATCCAACATTTACTTTTCAGTGACCTCTTGTTAAATTGTTTCTACGATTCACATTGGAAATAAGATTCACCTCTATAAAGGAAAAGAAAGGTGATTTGGAGTTCATTTGGAAAATGCTACTGCCTTACTGGAATTCTCTTCCAACATATTTATAAATACAACTGTTGTTACTCAGCTTTTCGTCACTGTGACCAAAATACCTGACACAAACAACTTAGAGGAAGAAAAGTATATTTTGGCTTCCAGTTCCAGTCCATTGCTGGCTGGCTCCCTTACTTTGGGTCAGAGACAAGGCAGAAACAGCATGGTGGAAGGGAATGTTGGAGAAAAACTATGCAGCTCATGGCAACCAAACTTGGAGAGGAAGGGACCAGAGACAAGATACAGTCCCCTAGGGACCTACTTCTGTCAGCCACACCCCACCTGCCTACAGTTTGCATCTCTTCCCAGTAGTTCACTCAAATGTTTAATCCATCACATGGATTATGAGGTCAGAGCCCTCATGTGCAATTATTTCCTAAAAAACCCACCTCTGGACATTGCTGCATTGTAAGCCATCAATAAGCGTTACAGGTTGCTCAGATGCAAACCATGATGGAACAGAGTTTGGAGCGTGGTAGGTGAACTTAAGGAAACCTTGCTGCTGTGTCTACCTCCAGCATGTTGACAGTCCCTACTTCACATTTTTCCATCATTAGTGAACATATCTGGAATCACTAAAGGAACTGGATAAAAAAGATGTGCTTTTGAATTGAATGCAGATACATTTGTCTAAGAGGCCAAAAGAAATTAAATGGCAACACACTAGATGTTCTGTATTAGGAATTAACATTCATTTTTCAAGTCTCCAAATATTTAAGATATTTATTTACTTTATTCCCAGATATTTATTTCTTTACTAAATCATAGTACCTAGTTTGTGCTTTAAACAAAAATAACCCCTTCAGTTATGAATGTGTGCTTCAGATCTTGAGATTTCTTATTATTTTTCTTTCTGGATCCAAATCAACAGGAATTGAGACTCTAGCCTCCTGCCTGTTGGGAGGGAGGGAAATTTGCACTTGGTTCAGGTTTGAGCAATGACATTGCTTCGCTGTCATCAAATCCAATTATGGTATTTGGTTTAGTAATATTATTCATTCACATAGAAATGGTCCATGTGGGAATACGTTATAGAGTGCTTGCCAGCTCTTTCTCCTAAAGTTCCTTCCTAATGACCAAGCTTCAAAATGCCCCTGTGTTTTCCAAAATCATTATTGTGGATTTTTCTCCTGTTAGGCTAACAGCTATATATATGTGATTCTCTGTTACTGTTCATCTTTACCTTTAAGAAGCACTATTGGAAACCTAGAACTTTTGAAAAATAATTCAGAAATAAAATGTGTATGTATAATTTTACCCTTACATATATTACATGAAATATATTATTATAAGTATTAAGTTTGAAAAGAATGAAGAAACTGAGCATTTATTTACAGGACTACTTTAAGATGCTCATGGTTATCTTCTATCAAAAGATCAAGTCCTATGGGATTAATTTGCTAATGAGTGTTCTATAAAGTAGTAGGTTTTCTTAGAATAAAATATCTTGCTAATTCCATTTCATTCTTCCTCTTCTCCACCTTAATCATCAAGTTTTTGCTTTTTATCATTTATCATTAGTAGTAGTATTTTGGTACTGGGGATGGAACCCAAGGGTGCTTTGTCACTGAGTCACATCTTATTCTTCTTATTTTGAGACAGGGTGTCAGTAAGTTGCTTAGAGCCTTGCTAAGTTACGGAGGTTGTCTTTGAACTTGCGATCCTTCTGCCTCTGCCTCCTGAGCTGCTAGGATTTCAGGTGTGTGTTGCTGTGCCTGGCTGGATCATTGTCAGGTTTAACAGATTTCTGTCTTCTCCTTTCTCTTGATTATACCATCTCTCTATGTGAATACTGGACTCACCCTTCTAGAGACAGTCTAGGAGGCCATTTCCCACCCACTCAAGACATTTAAGGTCTTTGGTGAGCTGAACCTAAAACAACTTTTCCAGATTATCACTCACTCCTACCCAATTCTCCAGACAAGTCACAAAAACCCTCTGATGGCCAAAAATATGTTTCCACATCTGTGCTTTTTGTATTCCATCTGTTTGGATGTGCGGCTGCCTCCTCTGATGTGCCTCTCACCTCCTGCCCTACCCAACCCTGACCTCAGATATTTAAACCTGCTTCCCTGGCAATCATCCCTTCTCACTCTAGTGTGAAATCACACCTTCTCTCTATTCCCTCTGAACTCCTATGTCATTTTACGTGTATGTTTTTTGTTACTCTGTGTGCATTCTGTTTATGTGTTGTTGAAATAGAGTAAAATGTCTCATTTGTCTTTGAATCCTTTTCTGAATAATCATTCCTAGGATTCATAAGTTAAATATGGTCAGGAACTTTTCTTGCTCCATTTAAAACATGGTCTAGGATTTCTTGAGTATGCGATAATACTGCTTGAAAACAATCTCTTGAGTGTTCCCACCAGGGAAGAAAATGCAGCCTCTAATTAATTAGGTTATAAATTATAACTAGTTGATTAAGCCTTAAACTAAAACATGGCTTAATTTTTAAAGCAAATCCTATTTAAATTTAAAATGCTTTGTTTTTAGGTCAGTGGGCAGTCTTTTTTTTTTTTTAATTTACAAATACATCAACTACTGGCTAGATCATGATCTGGTGTTGATATATCTGACCCAAAGTGACACCCAGAGAAAACGCTGGGAAAACTAGCATAACCTTTGTAAAAGTAAAATGAGCAGCTCCTCAAAGGATATGAGCAGAGAGAAGCATTCTGACGCTGTCATTTTCAGATGTAGAAGTGAGGGGAGAATTCGGAATGTATCAAGAGACTATATCCTCTATATCCTCCTTTTTCTCTCCATCATTAGCCTTGACATTGTCTCCCTCTTTTTTTTTTTTTAAAGAGAGGACAGTGAGAGAGAGAGAATCAATTTTTATTAAGTTTTTCACATGGCTTTTGTTGCTTTGACACTTAGTTGTGTACGTGGGTGCTGGGGTTTGAACCCCTGTACTCGCGCATGCTGGGCAAGCGCATGCTGGGCAAGCGCCGTAACTGCGGAGTCACTGCTCCTGCCCCTTGTCTCTTACCAGGAAAAGGTGACTATATCATTGACCCAAATCTCAGGAGCCTGGGGGAAAATTCAAACTACTCGTAGTAGCACCCCTGATAGTGTTACAATCTGACTTTCTGTTTCCTCTTAGCCCCACCCCAAAACATGAGTAAGCAAATTTGACAGATTTATCTTCCCACTGTCTCTATGTGAAGATAAGACTATGGATCTCTGTAAAACAGTGAGGTCTCTTTTTTCTAAGATTCTCCACATCTATAACCTAAATGCTGGGGGTTGTGACTTTTAATTCCTAAATTTACTTTGTAATTATATTTATCCTTTTAATTTTGTATAAAATTGCTGGAATGTTTGGCTGTAACTATTTCCAGTTGAAATTACCATTGTCCCTTCTTTCATATGCTAAAACTGCAATTCTTAGCTACTTTTGATAACTTTCCTGCGTCATGTTTTTGTTTTATTTCAAAGTGATGGAGAGAGCATTCTTAAAAACTTTTGCAGCTAAATGTTCATTATCTTTCAGACAAAGCTGTTAGATTGCTAGTTCTTATGACTGGCAAAGTAAAAATTCCTTTCCATTGTGTAATTGCACATATATGTGTACATCTAGACTAATATTTTTAGAAGATACTCAATTCTTAATTAATAGAAAACCACTACAAAATGAAAGATTGAAGTCTGAAGGATGATGCATATTGGTGTTTAGGGTCACTTTGATTTTCATGATTATCTGCTTTGTTTTTCTTTGTCTACAGAGTTTGTCTGAAGACAGTTTTAGTTTGCTTTACTAAGAGTCCTTGTGCATTATTTCTGCTACTCAAAAATTATCCTGGTGAAATGTGATCCAGTTGAAAACAGTATATTTCTCTAGAGTAAACCAAGTGCTATCCTTGGCTGAATCACATTGAACTTAAGGACTGGGATAGAAAGTAAGACGGAAGAAATTGTCAACTGAGAATTATTCAATTTCAATTTCCAGAGATGTCCTGGAATGTGTATGCTTATGTAGGTATCCTGTTTTTCCATTTTATACATGATGAATGGGGCTTGAAGGATGAGCAAATAACCAAATTAAGGTCAAAGTCTCCACAGGAATCATTGTGATGATTGACCACTATACGTAATAGGGCTGGAACAACAAAGGTTATAGATGTACTATATTCTCAGCCCTGCAGGAAATATGTATCCCTGCATTTTTAATGTGATTATAATTATCATTATGGCTCAGTATTTAATTACAAAGAGCACATGTATCCTAGATCATGGACTTGCCTTCACATTCTTTTTTATGGGTCATGACCAGAAGATCTGAACAATATTAAACAATGTAGGATTCAACTGATTGTAAAGCTTAAAAATAATTTAATATCCATGTATATGGCCATTTATATCTGTAACATGGGGAAATTACAGAGGGGACAAGAAATAGGGGAGTGGGTGAAGGAGGGAAGATCCTGCAAGGATTGAGTTTAAGTTACTTTGTCATTAAGTATGCATTATGAACATGTAGTAAGGAATCCCTTCAATATGTAAGACTATGTTGAACTAAAATGATTTTTTGAACACAAGGCCAGGTGAAAGAAACACCCCGTCAAGTTAAGATTGGTTTATATTTTTCTCCATCTCTTATTCATGTAAGGATGATCATCAAGCTTAAAATCCCTAGTTTCTATGCCATGCCTGTGGTGGACCCTGTCAGTTATCTGCACGGCCTCCCTCAATACCCTTTCCTTATCTCTGTGCCCTGCCCAACTTTGATGTGTTTTGCTTCCTCTGCTTTTGATTCTTCAAGAACCTCTTTGCCAACCTGGAGCCTCTTTGCCAACCCAGGTAAGGTGCCAGATGTCTCTGGGAGGTTCAGTTGTCCTGAGGAGATGCTTAGCAGTAACTGACAGATTTGGAAATATACATGCCTACCTACCTTATCTCAGGTAAGGACAAACTGGGGAACATTCCAGATACCCCTTGTGGGATCAGCCTGAAATCACATCATTAACTGGCTCCTTCTCTCTCTCTCGTCCTCCTTCCTGGCAAGTGCTCTGGGCTATGATTAAAAAAAAAAAAAATCACTTGTACAATGTAATTTTTGTCTCAGAGTCGGCTTCTGGAAGATTGACCTAAGATAGGGTTGTTTAAAAGTAAGCTCGCTTCATGCGTAGCTAGCTCTGTTCCTATTCGTCTTTAGGCACCTTCTTGAGAATGCTGCAGTTATGGGAAGTGTAGCAGACAGATGGAATCCGCAAATGACTGTGACAGATCTTGGTAGTGCAGATGTGAAGTACTACGCAGGACCCTATGTGGTGCTAATGGGTACAAGAACAATGTAAATGCCCTGTCTGCTGGAATTGCTTCTTGTTTTCTGTCCCCAGTGTTCTGGGTCCATAACTCCAATGAAAACCATCTACCTTCACCTGGAAGTTACAGTGCTTTAAGGATTTCATGCCCAGCCCCTGTGGACTGAGTGTACTCCAAAAAGCCTGGCTGTAGACATAGGGCAGCAGTAGCAGTGAGTGAACCTTTGCACTGGGACAAAGCCTTCGAAAACACTTGGCACTGGTCCATGGCCTGGCACTTCCTTCCTTTAAAGATTTGTCCTATTTTTCTTCAGTGTCCTAGGACTACCTTCTCCTCTGGATTCTCTTTCCATTCCCAATGGTTTCAGATCATATTTTCTCTCCTAAAATACATTGTCAATTGTATTTTTAAAAAATGTGTAATGTACACCTATGGATCGAGAAAAAAGCCTAAGATCCTGTCAGATTTTTAAAATATATTGTATACACACATATGTACATGGATTGTGCATGTATGTGTGCACATGTTTGGAGTAGTGTGGCATTGTGTTTAGAGAGATTTCCTATTAACAATAAAAGCAAGAGATGGGAGTAAAGCAAGAGGCTCTGCTTTACTTATAAACCTCTATCCATCCTTCTCTCTTTCATAGAGACAAGATGTCAATCATGGAATTTGGTCCACAAAGGAGGAAATAAGAATAATTTCTATTTCAGGAGATTTTTCAGATGTTTTGGTCCAGATTTGGGTCCCATCCAAGGCTGATAAGAGGAAAAGAAACTGTCTGGGAGGTAGATGATAAAATGAGAGCTGGTGCCATTACAGGGAACCCCTGCAGTGGAGCTGGGAAAGGCTGGGAGGGTGGAGAAAGGCCATCCCAGATCCAGCTCACCACCATTCAGCCTCTAGGTCTTCCTTTAAAGACAGAACCAGAATTCTCACACTGCAAAACAAGAAGTGAGCTCTGGGGTGAGAACTCTCAAGCAGGACTAGGTGGGAGTAACACACACACACACACACACACACACACACACACACACAAAATTACAAACAGAAGCATACTCAGAGCAGCAGGGGAAAGGCACTGGTGGCCTGTGACTGTTTTTCTTGGTGGCTGTAGATGTACAGGGACATTCTGTGTGCACCCTTGCATGCAAGGGTCTGCCTTGCATATTGCTGCTGCCTTTTTGGTCAGGAGCTGGCTGTGCAGGGTCTTTCAGCCCTTGTTGCTCCTCAGGTGGGGACTGTAGCACCTTAAGAAAAGGGTCTGCCAAAGAGATCCACCTTTTCATTTGATTTAGATCAATGAGTGGCTTTATGTTCCAGAATGCTTTTCCCCTGTGGAAGTTTTTTACTTTGATTGACAGATTCTAACTGCTTTCTACTTAGAAGAAAATGGAATTGGTTTTATTCTTGAAAGGTACCTGTTGCTGGGATTCGCAGTCTTAAAATAGAAGTCGCCATTTCCTTCACATCTAAAAGATTTGGTTTGAGAAGAGGAATTTGAGCAAAACCAAAGATTTACAGCAGATAGATATTTTTTGAAATGTTTTATTTTTCAAAGAGCAGAAAATTACACATAATGCAATCATTGTTTTTTACTATGAAGACAGGAATTACTGAGGAGGCAAGTCGGTGCTCTGTAAGAAAATATAAATCCTATCATAGAGAACACAATTACAGAGGGCAAGACAAGACATCAATAGATTAGCGTCTGTGGCAATCATTAACTTGTTTCTCCTGGTGTTTGTTTACAATTTAAAAAGAGGTATACTTTTACAAGGACATGAAATTGTGATAAATAAATCGTCAGATTTAAATACAGATGGTATACTAGAGAATAGTGTCATTTGTAGAACATGTGAAGGAACAGAACCTTACACATTTACAGAGAAGCAGTTGAACTTTGGAAATCAAACAGGAAATCTGCGCAGGCATTTCATTTACTTAGAGAAATCAAGGAAATTACTAAGAACTATTACAAGATTTTCTTATGAATCAGAAGCTGCAATAATTAAGCCCTTTGCAAATATAATCTCACTTAGTCCCTGCAACTTACCTACATGGCGTGTTATCTGGTTTATAAATCATAAGGCTTAAAGAGATTAATTGGCTTATCTATTATCACATCATCTGTAACGGGAGTTGATACTTGAAAGGGTATCAGGCTTGAGCAACAGCTGGTGATAAAGAGTAATAATCCAAACAGCTGAAATCTGAATATTCAGATATTTGGTTGATCTACCGTGCAAACTTTTAAGAACAAATGTGATAGAAGTATAATAGAACAACCAAGGTTTCAAAGTCATTGGTATGAAAGACCACACTGCCTAGGCTGGATGTTTGAGACGGATTTGCAACTGGAAAAAGCTGATCAGAAAGACATTCAAAATCAGAGTCTGGGAGTGGAATTCAAAGACCTGTGTGGGCAGAGTGAGTGATGTACTTGGAATTCAGTAGCAAGGCAGTTAGGTAAAGTGAAGTTCAGGGTATGACACCAAGAATTGGTTAATACCCAAATCATTATGTGTTTGCTTTTCATTGTCATTGTCAAGACAATGTAGAAAACATTGATCAGTAATTATAATTTATGTTCATGTTGGACTTAATAAAGTTGGTTTTTAAACATAAACATTATTTCATCAGATAATTAACTCATTAAAAGTAAGTCTTGGCGAATAATGATTTTGGAAATTTATTAAAATTCTATTTCACTTTGTTCTTTCAGGCAAACCATTCAATTTTTTTTCTTTACCAGAGGTGGTTAAGTACTACAGGAACAAATAGACTCCCCATTTCCTTTTCTCTAAGCTAGTTTTGATTATCAAAGAGGTAAGGGGTCACTTGTGGAAAAAAGAAACAGCTTATTCAATGCACAGTAATTGAAAGAGAATGACAGGGACCTTGGGAAACATTTTCGTACTTGATTTCTGAGTTGTCATGCTAGGGCATATGATGTTAACCTTCTGCATAGATATTTAAAATCATTATTTATTTCCCAAAAATACAGTGGAGTTGAGATTACTTTGAATATCTTTTTTTTGTAAGTTTTCTCCTTGATTAGCCATAGACAGTCATTGCAGACCTGGGGGAAATAGCCCACCCTTGCTGCTACAGCCTGTGTACACCTTACCACCAAATGCAAATGAATAAAAAATGAGGAATAATCACTGCCTCCACTTAATTATAATTTTATTACATTTTTGATAGACTGAGCCATTTCTAGTGATTCCCTATGTTAAAAATTCATAAAAGCATAAAGATAAAAGCAATGCAATTATTTAATTTTTAGTGTATTTTTAGAGGTTCAATATAAACTTATTTCATTAGATCTCTTTTTGCTTTTTAAAATAAAGTACCTGGTGTCTACAAATATATGCACTGCATGTGTGTATTATAAAGCATAACATAATATATATGCTGTGTGCTTTCTATCTATCATGAGAAACTGAGTGTGATCTTTGACTTCTGAAACAACTTGTGCTTCCTGCCTCCATCAGAAGTAATCAGAATAAAAGATTTTATTCATTATTCCCATGTTTTCTTTATTGTTTTTAAAAGCGTGTCAGTGTGTACTGTTAAATAAAGGATTCGATACTTGATTATATTTTGGGACCACAGAAAAGTCATAATAGTGCATATTCATAGCGAGCTTCTGCAGCATATTTTTCCACTCGTTGCTGTGTCTGAGATTCACCTGTGTTGACCCGTTCAGCAGAGCTTCCTCTCTCATGCTGCATATTCACTCTGTTGTGTGAGGAGCTGATAGGGTACAGGTCTGCTGCATTCCCATGGGCATCTGGATCCAAGCTTTGGCTGTTGCACAGGCTGCTTCTGTTAGACTCCTCCACCTGCCCTTTTGTGCTCAGTAGCATGAGTTTCTCTGGGGTTGTTACCTAGGAATGGAATATTGCTGGCTCTTACTGTACTAGGATCTGAGTTCATTTTATTCTACGCATTCATGAATAGTTACTAATATTGTACATCTTAAAAACTTTGTCACTCTGTTATGTGAAGCATAGAATCCCAAAGTAACTTTGTTTTTTTTTTTTTTTTTTTAATAGTTTCCCTGATTACCAATGTCAGTTTTTCTTATGGTTTTTGGCATAAGCTTTTCTTTGCTGGGAAATGTCAGTTTTCTGTTAGATTATTATTTTTTCATGCTGAGGTGTTGGTGTTCATTATTTTGAAAGGTATTAATTCTTTGTTAGTTTAGGAACTTGTCTTTTTTTCTCTGTACTGTAACTTTTTTAAAAGGGAGAGAAAGCCAATTTAAATTTTTCACCTTTTTTTCCTGACACTTAGCTGGGTGTGTGGTGCTGGGGCACAAACCCAGATCCTTGCACACATCAGGCAAGTGCTCTACTGCTGAGCCATCTCTCTAGCCCCAATTTACTGTAAATTTTAATGAACAAATGTTCTGTCTTGTTGAGCTGCATGAGCCTTTTTTTTTTTAAAGAAAGAGAGAGGGACAGCGAGCGAGAGAGAAAGACAGAATCAATTTTATTTAGTTTCTCATGGACTTTCGTTGCTCATACACTTCATTGTGTACGTGGTGCTGGGGTTTGAACCCGCGTGCTCGAGCATACAAGGCAAGCGCCGTAACCGCTGAGCCACCGCTCCAGCCCCCCCCTTTTTTTTTAACTGTTTTAAATTTGTCTTATATAAACAAGGTTTCCCTACTTTAAGGTTGTTAAAATATTTGATCTGCTAAGACATTTACGTTTCACAATTAAATCTGTAATGTATTAAGAATTCATTTTTATATGACTGTAGGTATAAAACGAACTTCATGCACGTGTGGTAGCACATGTCTGTGACCTCAGAGACTCGGAAGGCTGACACAGGAGCATTGCAAGTTTGAGGCCAGCATGAGCAACTTAGTGAGACCCTAAGCAACTTAGGAAGAGTCTGTCTCAAAATAAAACATAAAAAGTCCTGGGCCCTGGGGGTATTGATCAAATTAATTGCTATATTGTGTGCATTTATGAATATGTAACAACCAAGACCATCATTATGTATAGCTATAATGCACCAATAAAAAATATGAGGAAAAAGGAAAAGGACAGGATGTGGCTCAGTGGTAAAGTGCCCTTGTGTTCAATCCTAGTACCGGAACGTAGAAATAAATAAAGCAATCAAAACATCAACAAAGAAAATAACAAAATAACTGCATTGATTTCTATAAGAGCAAAGAGTTGCCCCTCATTGCTTTATCTGTCCTTCCTTTCCCACTGGATGAGTGACACATCTTTGTCAGGTACACTCTGACTTTGGGGACGTTGCACCTGCTTTCCTTCTTCCCTCAGGCCGCTGCTTGTTCCCTTTCTCATCTCCTTCAGGCTGTTCTATTGAGGTTGTATATGACCATTTATAATGAATGTCCAAAGGTTCCCTAAACTTTTCCCCTCCTCTATTTCTCTGATGAAGATTTAAATTTGTATACATTTGTCTTATTGTAAATTGCCCCCGCTGTAACATAAACACAATGAGGAAAGGGGTGTTTTGTTACCTGGAACCCCAGAGCCTGGAGAAATGCCTGGCAATCAGTGCTCACAATACACCTCAACTCAATGGATGAAGGGGCATATTACATTTTGAGAATGGATCTACACATGGGTTTTTTTCATTGCTCTGTTTTTCCCTGGGTGAATGCCACTATCTCATCGATAGCTTTATAATTAGACTTGAATTCTTATAAGGCGTGTTCTCCATGTTTGCATTATCTAAAGGTGGTTTGTCTATTCTTGATAGTTTTCTCTCCCATGTAAATGTTAAAATGATCCTATGATAATTTTATTGCTCTTTGGTTCACATTGTATTAACTCAGTTCAATTTAGAGAGAATGAAGAAATATTTTTATTTAGAGTCTTTCTGCCCATAAATATGATATCTCACTTATTTAGTTCTTCCTTTAATATCTTTAAATATGTTTTATGAATGATCTCTCTTGTATGAGGCATTTGATGTAGGCTTATTGTTCCTGGAGGCATGGCTTTATTATTCAGATTCTTCAGTTAAATCAGGAAGCTCGTATCTTGGAACATTGACACTATCATTCTCAAAGTTAAATCATAAAAGTGAATCTTGAAATAAAGGTAAGCTTTTGAAGGAGACTAGTAATTGTAATTCATGAGAAACTTTCTGTTTAGTTATAAGATGGAAATCTCGAAAGAAGAGCCTAATTAAACTACTGAGAAGACTTAGGAGGAAAACACTTTGCTGCTAACTTGCAATGTTCCTCCCACTGTAAAGCCCTATACAACCCATCCTTCCCCCAAATCATTAGCTCTTCCATTGTCTTTCTGGCTATAAACCTGTTTCACAGCAATTATCATAAGGTTGTGTTGTGTGATAATTACACATATCTGTCTTCCCCACTAACTTGCGCACTCATTGAGACCACAGCTGCGTCTAGTCTCTGTCTTCTTGAGCTCAGTCATGATTCCTACCAAGAAGAATGGAGGCGTAGTGAGCATCCAGAGGAATGAACAGAATCTACATTCAGTGAAGCCTTCAAACACTGCACAGAAATTAGCTTCTATGATAATCCCTTTCTGGATCCTCTGTCCCCTTAGATAACTATATGGCTTGAATGTGAGGTATCCCCCAAAAGCTCATGTATGAGATAATGCAAGAGAGGGTAGGTGAAATGATTGGGTTATGAGCGCCTTCACCCAATCAGAGTTAGTCCCCTGGTAGGGACTGACTGGGTGGTAGCTGAAGGCAGGAAGGGTGTGGCTGGAGGAGGTGGGTCTTTGGCGGTGTGGGTTGGTGTACATTTAGTGAGCTGAGCTTAGTTGCTTGCTGTCTACTTCCTGATCATCAGGAAGGCCCTTCCCTCTGCCACACTCTTCTGCCATGATGTTATTCCTCACCTCAACCCCTGAAGAATGGAGCCAGCCCTGTATGGACCTCTGAAACCATAACCTCATAAATAAACTAAAAATTTTTTTTGTCGGATCTTTTGGTCACAACAGTGAAATAGCTGACTAGAACAAATACACCCCATCCTGTCCTCCGCCTCTTATCTCCTCAGTTCCCTCGTCATACCTTTTCCATCTGACATCCAAGAGATATTAGTCCTCTTCCAGGAATCTGTTTTTAGCCCCCTCTTTTCCAAATTGTCTCAAAGGCTTATTGCATGGAGTGCACTACTCTGTCATCAGCGACATCATGAATAAGTTTATAATGTCAACACTGAATACTCTCTTAAACTCTTGAGCCTCATTTCTGATTTCCTACATATCTATTATATGTCTCATAAATCCTGAGTTCGGCACAGGATTTGTCTGTTCCCAATTTAAACTCATTAATTTATTTCTCCACATACCTTTCTGGAATTTCCTACTTTTTTATTTATGTGAGGATCAATGTTTTTTTTTTTTTTTTTTACCTATTCAGTTACCCAAATGAGAATCAGCTTCCAGGGAGCTGGAGTGGTGGTGGCTCAGCAGTTACAGTGCTTGCCTGGCATGGGCGAGTTCAAACTCCAGCACCATGTTCACAACGAAGTCTTGGATCAATGAAAGCCACATGAAAAAACTAAATAAAATCGATTCTTTCTCTCTTCTTTCTCTCTCTCACTGTCCCTCTCTCTTAAAAAAAAAAAAAATCAGCTTCCAGTTGTGAACAGTGTCATTGCCTCCTAATTTTTATTTTAGGCTCCGGATTGAACTTCTTTCTTTAATGTTTTGTCCAAAAAAAATTGCTTTGTAAAATATAAATATCTTAAAATATGCTTTCGAGCTGAATTGTTCTTATAGTTTAATATTGCTCAAAAGATAAAAGACCAAATTCATTAACAGATCATACAGAACACTTGATGGGCATATTCACTGACAACATTGTATTGTTTTATGCTTTTATGTAGGTTTTAGGTTTTCCATCTAAATAGTTTTTACTCACCCAGCTCAAATATCATCATTCATCTGAAGTCATCCAGGACACACCCAAACTTACTACTAGACTCATCTTCCCTGATCTTATGCCCCTTTCCTTTCAACTTTTGCTAATCCAAGCTTAAAGAATTATTTGTGTTTATCTTTCATTGATCTGAGCTCCC
The DNA here is from genome assembly GCA_004027875.1 of Aplodontia rufa. NCBI lineage: Eukaryota > Metazoa > Chordata > Mammalia > Rodentia > Aplodontiidae > Aplodontia > Aplodontia rufa. Next base: position 109,387 of record PVKS010001584.1, on the reverse strand, counting down.
TCTCAGAGCTCAGAACCATTTATTTACTGTTGCGGTACTGCCACAGGGGTTCAGTGACATCTCCATCCTTGAAGAAACCCCAAAGAGGTCCAGCAAACATTTTGCCCATGTGGTGGACACCCGTTTCCACATGTCCACCCTGCTCGACTTCTTTGTTCTTACAAGATAACATGCTCAGCCTCTTCCCTAAAACCTTACAAACCTTCTCAACCTTTCCAAAATCTCTCTGATTCATTTCAGTAATCAACACAGAATATTTTAAATGGTTCTGTGTTTCATCATGATATTGAGTGTTGAAGGTAACAACCTGAAAGTCCTACTGTTTCTTCCTCCTATCTGCTCATCAATATTTGGAGGGTTATGGTCTCTGAAAGCCCAGGATCCTTATGGATCTTGAACATGCCTGGCCATGCTTCAAGCACTTTGTTTGTATCATCTCATTTAATTACCCACTACTCTTTCCCAAGATTAAAAAAAAAGAGACTCTTCTGGAAATATAACCCCAGGTGTCTCTACCTCAAAATTTGTATTTCAAGGTGCCTTCTTCTTTTTTAAGGAGAGAGGGACAGTGAGAGAGAAAGAGAGAATCAATTTCATTTAGTTATTTATGTGGCTTTCATTGCTCCGAGACTTCATTGTGTACGTGGTGGTGGGGTTGGAACCCACATCCTTGCCAGGCAAGTGCTATAACTTCTGAGCCACTGCTGCAGCCCGTGCCTGCCTTCTATAGAACCAGTTTCATCGCTCCATATTCTATTCTCAGCTTTCCATGTTCTCCATCAGTGTGAACCCTCTCTTGTTTTGACTTTACTTCTGCATTTATATGGTAAAGTGCAAATGGTTATAGAAACTCTCGCCAGGCTGTGTCTTGCAGTTCATGGTCTGTTCCTGTTGAGTGTTTTGGAATTGTTTGAAGTTCAGCTTAGTGGTCTGACATTTGATCACTGGTATGTTTTCCTCAAGAGTTACCAACAAAGCCCCCAAAGTGGCAGGCAGCCAGGCTGTTTTGTCAGGTAATTAGCAGAAGCCTTTAGTACTATTTAGTACTAGTTTATTTTCTTTATTGTGATCCTATTTTATTTATAATTTTTATAGTCAAGAGTCCCTTACAAAATAAAATTGTTATTCAGAAAGATCTGGAGAGCTAGTTTAGAAGGTTGACTTAGAATATTAAATAAATTCAGCAACGGAGGAAGGATGAAAATGCAGTTTTAGCTGTCATGTATTATTTTCATGATGGAAGGAATTGCAGAATTACATATTCCAAGAAGAGCAAAAACAATCCTAAGAGTTCCCAGAAGATTTCAGAGGAAGTGCTATGATCCTAAATCATGTGCTCACTGTTAAAATCTTATTTAGAAGGTCAGTTATTTAAATGGAATAGTTTTATAGTCAAATGAGCAACAATAATCCTTTACCTGCAAATTTTAATTTATTGAGGTTAGATACTAAGCTATTTTGAATTAGTGTGCATCCAAAATGAGTAGACAATATTACAATTTGGATTTATTATTTAAAACACACTTAGAAATATATTGAGTTTGGTTTCAAAGTGTCATGAAGATCATGCATATACAATTCCTTTTCTCCCAAGATTCCCTTGAGATAAATGTTAAAAAATTACAAAAAGGGAGTCCTAACTCTAAGAGAACAGTGGTGTTTTCGGTACCAAGTAGATGAAAGCTTTAAACATTTCTGGGAACTACAGGGAGGATGGGAAAGCCTGGGAAAGAAAAGTAGGGAAGAATATGAGGTCAGAACCCAGGAAAAGGTGTGGAATTACTCTACAGGTGGGATGGGAGGTGAATAAACTAGGCCTCTGACAGGTAGGGCAGAAAGTGTGGGGACTGATGAAAAGGAGAAAAAAATATTTTCTATTAAGATAAAACATATTTGTAAAAAATTAAAGGAATAAAAGAAAACAATAGCAAACTGTGGTTTATATTACAGTAAAAAACAAGGGAGTTTCCAGCAGTTCATGGATAACAAGAAAATATAAGCTACTTTGCTCAAAGCTAAAATGTTATGTTCTGAGTGAGCCAAGATTTATAGTATTGGAGTCATAGAAAATCTAACCGTATCACGTTTCCAACCAGAAGACACCGGCGTTGATAATGTGAAAACAGTGGTGATATTGTTTATTTTCAAGTTGTAGGATCTCTTGCCAACAGTGCCTGGATGAAGTTTGCAGTTAGAATCCAGTCTATTTCTGTTAGGAAATTGTGAACATTTAAAAGTGTAAGTGCACTTTAGAGAATTACAAGCATTAGACATTGAGAGAGATGAAAATATAAAATGTCTAACTTTATATACAGGTATAAAATAACAACAGCATGTTCAAAATTATAAAACTTGGAAAGTTACATGGAGGAGTATAGAAAGTAAAACGTGTGATAATTTATACATGTTGAATCCTTATCTTTCTGAGCATCCAGAGATTTAAATATATTAGCATATTATATTCAGTGATGATGTCAGCTGGCATAAAAATATTATAATGGTGCTGGGATATGGCTCAGTGCTAGGGCACTTGCCTAGCATGCACGAGATCCTGGGTTCAATTCCTAGCACCACACACAGTAAAAAATAATAATAAATATTTAAACATTATTTCTGGACTGAGAAATTGAGAGTAGAGTTTTGTTTTCATTTGATCCTGTTTTGTACTATGTGATTTATTATCATATGTGCATTATTTGATGAAAATAATTAGCAATAGAAAAGAAAAAGAAATTATAGCACAGTATATTCCACGAGAATGTGAGAAGACTTCAAGTGCGTGGAAAACGTCAAATGTGTTAGGTGGTGTTCAAACCAAGAGAATAATATCGTATATCACTGGTTCTCATGTTGTTCACGGGAAAGGATCTGGAAGTTGCTATCCTTTTCGGGTCAAGAGAAGAGTGGCTTAGAGGGTTAGTTAATGTTCTAGTTCATAAAGTTTGTACTATAGTTTATAGTATATACAGTAAGTCACAATAGTCCAGTAGCTCTATTTTGCGGGTATTTTGACAATTTTCTATATAGTTCTATATGTAGACACCAAAAGTGTTAATAAATATAATCCAAAGGTGTCTGTACCTTCATGGTTAAGAGAAGTTCATAGGTACTGTGCCTCCTTCCCCTGGAGCCTTCCCCTGGAGTTCAGGTGGACTTGAGCTTTACAATTTCATAGACTTCTAGATAACCTTGACTTTAACCTCCTTTAACCTGCCCTATTTAGAACATTTGATTACCCACTTGGCCTTCATCATAAATGATTCAAGCTTCTAATTCAGTTCAACTTCATATTAGTTCCTTTAACTTAAGTCCTTAAGTAAGGTCAGTGAGTAAAACACAGGCTAGAGAGAAATAGGGAAGTGAAACCGCGTTAGCAACTTTTGGTGGACTAAAAATGGTCTACAGTGCAACACAAGCTGGTCAGCGGACGGAGATTCTTCTCGACAGCCTGTGCACGCCGCTTTGTTCTGCTTTTCTCTATGAGCCGCTGTCTTTGTTTTCTTAAAGTGCTCGCATTTCTGCCTGCTGGTGTGCCAACCCAGGTGCACATCCAGGTTTTAGACTGAGTTCAAAAATTCAGTGACCTGCTCGCAGTTTTGAGGCTCAGTGTGAAGTGAAGGAAGAGCACCTTACCAGACTTAGCCCAAAAGAAACGCCCCTGCAGCCTGAATTCCACACGCCTCATAAGAGAGGTCTGTCGATCATCTACGCAAGGAGCTAGAACTGTAAACTAGCGAATGGATACTTATGGAAGGAGAAATTGAATATTCGAAGATAGTGCCTTTTAGTCCAAATGCAGAATCAAGGAAATAGATGCCATATTTACAAGTGCTGAGAAATTTTTTTACAAGGAATTGGTAGATAAATACTAGCATATAAATAAGTACATAAATGATGTAGCTGTAGGCACACATACAGACATATGCCTTTACATTTTATAACAAAACATCAAACTAAGCAAGAGTGCTATTGTGTCTGAATTGTATATGAAACATTGAGCTCAAAATTTGTCTTTTATAATTTAACTGAATAAACCAGTTTTATTGTTTCTGGAGCCCCTACCAATATGCCATTACTTAATTATTCCAGTCTGTAACTTTCCTTTTCTGACAATTCAAAGATAAATTCTTTGCAGATGCTTTAGTAAAGATCTGTGTTCAAGTGGTGCATACATTCTTTTCTTTTTTTCCACATGTATCAATTCCTTGAGCCTTTTCTTCTTCATAGACCTTTGTGAATCACAGATTTCTTTGAAGCTAAAATTGATCATGTTCACAAGAGAGGGATGGAAGGAGTGGTCTTGGTGATGCATAACATGCTCAAACTTTACTACTCAGCCATATAGACAAGAAAACTCAGTTTAATTTGCAGTTTTCCTTTGACCAAGACATCTAAAATTAGTTCCTGAGTAAAATTTTGCAGTAGTTCCCCAACTTTTGTAATTGATTCGTTTTGTTAAGAGTTGAAATTTGTCTGTCAAAAAGATAAGCTGAAGTCTTGTTATTAGGGATTGAACCCAATGCTTCATGCACACATATACATTCTGATACTGAATTACACCCCCAGCCCTTTTTAAATTTTATTTTGAGACAGTCTGCTAAGTTGCAGTGGCTAGCCACAAATTTGCCATCCTCCTGTCTCAGCTTTCTTAGTTGCTGGTGTTACAGGCCTGTATCACTGTGCCCTGCTTGATAGTAGGGTGTTTTTGAGGTGCTTAAGTTAATACAATTATGGTGGCCTATAGTCCAGTGTGAATCATGTCCTTAAAAAAAAAAAAAAAAAAAAAAAAAGGAAAGTTTGAACACATAGATAGATATGCAGGGATAATACCATGTGAAAACAAAGGGGAGGAGCAATGTGGCCACAGCCAAGGGATGCCAAAGGTTGCTGGCAAAACACCAGAAGATTGGGGCAGGCAAGAGGAAGGAATCCTCCACAGCATGCAAGGGAACATGGCTTTGCAAACACCTTGATTTAGACTTCAAGCCTTGGGAAGAACTTCAAGAACTGAGAAATTAGTATCTCTTGTTTGAAGCCACTAAGTTTGAGTTACTTTATTACAGAAAACCTGGGAAACTAATACATGGTTCAAACTTTTTGAAAAAAAATAAATGTTAAAGGACAGTTAACAGAGGACTTTCAAATTTTATGTTTTTTTTCCCCTAGGTCAAATCTAAATAAATGACAAATAAATCCCTTAATAGTACCTTGATTTTGTAAGAGAAAGTTGACAGTAGAAACATATAAAAGACTTATTTTAGAATATGAAAAAAATCCTTAAAATTCATCCATCCATAACAACATAGAAATGTATATTGTCTTCACCTTTATTTTCACCTCAAGACACAATAGATTTCAAGACCCGACCCACATTTTAGTGACCTACCCAGGGACTAAATGCATTTGTGGACTCATGATTCACACGGTAAAATAATGGATTTATAGAATATATTCTCTTGCTCCATCAATAACACCATATTATCTGGGGCATGTTATCTAAATGGGGTCCCAACTCTATAGTTGTTGGGTTATACACCTTAGAGTTTACTCTGTGACCAATCCTGAGGACCACTGAGACCCTTGGCTTCTCATGGTATAGGTAGGCACTGAAGGCTTTCATTACCTTAAAAGGGCTTTTTGCAAAGTCAGTCTAAAAAGAAATAGGATTTTGATCAAAATATTTTGTTCAAAATAATACCCTGTGTATAATGATGGCAAGATTTCACAAGTGTCCTAGTTGGACACTAGAGTCTACTTCACAAGAAATATTAGGCAAATAAGGTAACTCTCATTCTTAAAAAAAAAATTCCTTTGTATAGGAAAAAAATGTTGTTATTGAATAAGGAAACTCATAAAGAGAATGAAATAACTTTTGCTCCTTCCTGTTTTTTTTTTCACATCCCTCTGCCCCAAGAATGTAGTTCTTATCATTTGTAAGGTGAGAAGTATCAATAAGGTTTAAATATGTTGTTTACTTACCGGGTTCCAGGGAGAGGAATGAGAACCACAGTGGTTGTGAACATAGGTGAAACATTGTCCCTACTCACCAGAACATCCACACAAAGATGATTTCTCAGGTTTTGCCCAGGTTTGAAATGACTATGTTGCTGGTGATTCCATTTTTATAGTTAAAATTCTTGGAGTTCCGATTTCTCTGCACATCCCATCACAGGAACATAATACATTCGTTAAACACAATTTGAATGAACACATAAATGATTCTAAGAAAAATATTCAGTAAGATGCCCTCAAGCTCATCCATTCTTTGAACTTGCCATGTTTGACTTGATCAATCTGCTCATACAACAGTTAGGGACATGGCCATGTCAGGAAACTACTGACAATGAGCTTTTTCTTGCATTTGGACATGACTTGAGTACTTGGAGAGTGTCCAAATGCCTTTGCTCATTCAAGTTCAAGCATTGGTTTTCTGAACAAAAATCAGCTTCTCCTTGGTTGATTAAGGGCCCATTTTAGGTGGCAACTTCTGTTCAAGATACTTTGTAGAACATAAAGATCTGATTTTGGCACACAGTGTAGATGAGAGAACCTGGTAACTATTGCTCCCTTGCTTAGATGACGATATGTAGATTCTGCTTAGTGGCTTGGTTATAGATTCTACACTCAGATTTGGTATTTTGAATCCCACGTTGTACTATGGTGTGACACGCACATGCCTTAATCTATATCTACCTTCTGAGCCTAGGGTTTGTGTGAACACAGCTTTTCCTATGGCTTTTGTCATTACTATTCTAAGACTGATGTTGTTTTGAGATTGGGCTTCTAAGCTGTTCCATTTGTTTAACAACTCCTCCAACAGGTATCTAGCTCTTGCTAAGTGTGAACTACTGTGCTAATGGCCAGTTAGAAAACACTAAGGCTGACCCTCCTCTGACTTCACTGTTAGGAGAGACTAGTCCAGAGACACCTTCAGGTGGTGTCATTGTGGTAGGAATGCATGGGAGGACCTCGCCCAGTTGAAGGTGGTTTCTGCAAAAAGATTCAAGTTCAGACCTGAATGCCAGGGGTGGATGGACTGGAAAATGGGTGAGTGAACACTGTTTAGTTAGAGGAAGTAGAATGTGCAAATGGCTCCAAGGTAAAGTGAGCTTCCATTGAAAAATTGGCTTTTCCCCTTAATGTATTTATGTGGTTTATCCATGTCATATTAGCTACTTACGTTTATCCAGTTATTAGATTTGGGGTGGAGCTGACTAATGAGATTGATGGAATTAGCCTTCCGCTAGCTAAATGAATGCATTTGCTAAGTGAGCTCACTGTTGGGCAAAATCACAGAACCTGTGAGACTTTGGGTGTATTTCCATTAAACACCACCTTGTGCAGATCCGTGTCCTAGTCTTGGTTGATTGGTTCTCCCTTTAAATTCCCTACAAATTCAAATCCTGTTGAAAGGAGAATAAAAGTGTCCTCCCAAATTATTTTGCCTCATGTCTGATATTGAATGATTGACAGTCTCCTTTTAGTTATAAAAATTGTTCTTTGTATAACAAATTTTATAACCAAAACCCACATTCATCTTATTCAGAATTTTACAACCGTTAATATTTTGTCATTTTGCTTCTACTTGTTTTATTTTTTTAAAAAATGAAACATGAATGTAGCTGTAGATGTCTTTAGTTGCTGCACTAGTCCTATCCTTAGAACCCCCAAAGCAACAATTATTAGGAATTAAGTGGTGTCGTTCCTTGCATACTGATTCTCATACTTTTATATGTGAATATGTATATCTGCAGTGTATGAAATTTTATTGTGTGTGATTACTGTTGCTTTTTAGTACAGAATATTTCAGTCATGCAGGAATAGACACGGTTAGTAAATAGCTGCATATCCATCACTGAACTTGTGCAGTTGTCAGCTTGGGACTATTCCTGTTTCATCTGTATTCCCAGTCACTTACCCTCTAATTCCTTTCAGTTTTCTTGAAGGAAATCCTTGTTGTAATATCCCTTCCTTGGTATCTATTTCACTTATTTTTTCTAAATGATAATCATGTTCAAAACATATAATAAACATAACCATTAGTCACAGTTAAAAATTAAAATATAATTCCTCATTATAAAATTATATTTTTACATGCCTCTAATTGTCTACAAACATTTATTTCCCAGTTGATTTGTATAAGAAGTCACAGCAGCCTTGAGTTTGGGAATTGGTTGGAATGATACATTTTCTTAAAGTTAGATATCTGCCCCCAACTAATTTCTAGCTGTTCATTAATTCAAAAAGTCTTGCCGTTGGTTCTGTAGCGCCCCACTGTTGGAATTTGCTGAGCTGATTAATGTAGAGGCTTTGAGCGTGTCTTTCTGTCCCTTTCTCTCCTGAAAACAGATCTCTACACCTGCAGTCTTGGGCACATTCAGACTTCATCGTTTTTGACAGGACTTCCTCAGAGGTAGCTCCATACGTCCTCAGCGGATGCCTGCTCGCTGCTCTCTTTCTATTCTCGAGCACTAATCCACAACCCCTGCCTACTCACGTTGTTTCTTTGAGTGATAAACTGTTCCTGGCCTGAGTTCCTACTCTATTTTTCGATGATGGGTCTGTGATCGTGTGAGTGTCTGTGGTCATTTTAGAGCTATCCCTTTGCATTGTGCTTTCTGTTTTTCTGTGCCAAATAAATACTTGACCAGCACCTTGTTACTTCCAGGTGGTGGTCTGTCATCCCGGGTTTGGACTGTGTGTCCTCTCGCCTATTGTGGGCTGGGATAGGTTTTTTTTTTTTGTTTTGTTTTCAGAATCTTTGCTTACACAGACAAAACTGCAGGGCTCCTCCTGTGATCTGTTCTTTCAGATGAGCCAGAGAGTCTCTGACAGCTCCAAGTTTAGTTCACACGTTGGATTCCTTTTCAGTGTTTCTAGGTGCTGCCAGATTTTCCCCCACTTCTCCTAATTCCTTGTCCATACATAATATCCCTAGACTTTTTTTTCTTCCATCAACCGTCTGGGTAAAATTAAATCTTTGTGGTTTTAAAGCTCATTTTAGCAGTAACCTGTGTGCTTACATTTCACCACGGGTTCGCATATTTCTTGTCAGGTTGCCTTGTAGGAAGCACTGGTTGTTTCTTTTGCCATCAGTATTTGTTTTCCTTGGTGATTGCTGGAGTTCCTCTGTGTCTGGAGCACACGACCTTGGGTTATTGAGGTGGTGTAGAGGTTTCCATCTGTTCTTGTTTAGGCAGATTTGCTTTTCGTATTTGCTCATGGAGGGGAACGTAGCACAATGGTTGAGATGCTAGGAGACAGAATCAGGATCCTTGGAATTAAACCACAGGACTAGAAGTGCCTCCCTGAGAAATCCCAACTCAGTTACCTTCCTGCCTCTGTGCCTAAAACTCTCAAATGTAAAAAGGGAATAAAATGAGCACCCGCCTCCTAGGGACATTATGGAGACCTGATGAGATATGACACAGAGGTCCTCAAGGACAGGGCCTCACACATGCAAGTGCCTGCTTCAAGTAAGCTATTATTATTTCCTCCAAATATAATTTGAACTTTAATGTAGTTGAGTTCATTTATGTCTTCCTGGAAAGCTATGGGTCACATGGGCCCTTTGAGCCATCTGTCTACTCTTTCTCCATTTCTGCTGCTAGGGGGAAACGGTGGTACTTGTTATCATTGCTATGAAATCACAGTAACAGAAGCAGCTGCATTAATGAGTTCTTTCTGTGTCCCCAGACAGCACTGGCTCCATAAGCACTCAACAGAATTCGTCATACATAGTCCAGTACTGGCCACTATCACCCCATTGTAGAGTACAGGAAATAGAGACTTAGAAAGTTTAAAATAGAACTACTAGCTAGTAAAACTAGGAAGATTTTACACTACAACCAAACCATTTGTTACTTTCTATTTTTTGGGGGGGTGGCTAAGGGGAAGGGTTATATTTAGCATCTCAAATTATTCTGGCAGGAATATAGAATTAGACAGGCATGGTGACATGTGCCTGTAATTTCAGCAGCTAAAGAGGCTGAGGCAGGAGGATGGCAAGTTCAAAGTCAGGCTCAGCAACGTAATGAGGCCCTCAGCAACTTAGTGAGACCCTGTCTCAAACTTAAGGGGAAAAAAAAAAAAAGAAAACACCTAGAGGAAGGAAGTGGTGAATTGCTTTCTTACCCCTTTTTAGTTCCCAAATCTTCACCTCTATGGCTACCAGTGATCTTGTTAATAGAATGAGAGGACAAAATGACAAAATGCCATCACTGCAATTCCATCCTGTGGTAAGATGCTGTGGTTCTTAGAAAGTTACACATAGGGATGGTGTGTGCAGTGCTATTTAAAATCACGATAGCCGAAACATCTGACATCATAGGATAGTTAAGTGAATTATGGGACAATCATTTAGGAAATGGTAAGCCATGATTTAGTTGGTAAATATGAAAGCTGAAGTCAGATGAAAATGTTTTTATATATTGTTAACTCAAAAGGAAATATACTTTCTGTGTTATGCTTACAACTATGCACAGTTATGCATTTAAAAATATAAAGATGAACAGCTTTTTATAAGAAGGAATTTGGCTCATTTCTGTCCTCAGTTCCTGGGAGATAACCTCTAACTCTTGGACTTTTATATGTAACAGGAGTGTCTTTTTTTGCATGGTGAACAGCTTGGATATATCTGAGGTTATTCTAATGAGATGACTCAGGATGAGGCCCTGTCACCAGAAACACTAATCATGTGATTATGGGGCTGGGACTTTGAGCCAAATAATAGCAGCTGTACCCTCTGAGGAGTGAAGGGAGCTGTAGATCAAGGACATTCAAGTGATTCAATCCATTGTGTCTACACAATGAACCCCAGTGAAAACTCGGGGCAACAAGACTTGCACAAGTTTTCTGTTCTGGAAAGTTTAAGGAGAATAATCTTCCTGATCGCATGAGGAGAGAGCACAGAAGCTCTGCATTTGGGAACCTCGGAGTTCCTGCCCTGAAGTCTCTTTGGCTAGTCTTGATTCATAGTCTTTAAAGTAAAAAGACAGTTTGATTTATAGTGCTTTCTTGAAGTCTATAAATCATTCCAACCAGTTTTGGAAACTGGGCCATAAGAACCCACAAGTTTGGGTCCAGTTTGTCAGAAGTGCAGGTAGCTTGGGGACCCCCAAACTTGTGATTAGCATCTGACATAGGAACAGTCTTATTGAGGAATATGACCTTCACCTGTGAAATGTACACTGAGTCTGATTAGTTACTGCCAGAAATGTATCACAGTATTGCCATACACATTTTGGAAAACTCTTTGACACTACTTGTTAAAACTTCTCCTATGCATATTCTCCACCATAGGAATTTAATTTCTGGAAATGGATCTCAGAGAAATGACTCGTCTACCCTGACAAAGCACACGCTCAGAAATATTTATAGTAGCTTATTCATAAAAATCCAAGCAAGAAACATCCCACATGTGCGTAAACAACAGAATTGGCAAGCAACTGTTATTTGATCATACAATGGATTACTAGATAGCACTGAAAATGATTAAATTACTTAAAGACTCCATGTTGAAAGAAACTAGACACAAATACATATTATGTGATTACATTTTAGTGAAGTGCAAAAGCAACATGGTAAGATCTCATAATAGCAATTATTGCTGGAGAGTATTATATGGCCACAACAACACTAGACACCCTCTATAATGCTGGAAATTCTCTGTTTATTGAGAGGCTGGTAATACTGGAGTGTGCATGTGTTTTTAACATGTTGACTAATGATATTCGTAGCAGTTTTACATTTTTTTGTGAGTAAGTTTTATTTCTATTTAAAAAGAGGAAGAACAAAAATTGCAAGTTTCTCAAAAGGACAGATTTGTGTAAGAGGGAAATTTAAAATGTTTTCGTTAGTGTTTTCTAATGTATTAATGTAAGCAATATAAATACAAATTTTACTTGTTGGAAGTTGATGTACTCAATAACCAGGCTGTCCATTCAGCATCACTCAATACAAGAGTTGCCAATATCCCCACATACCCATATTCGGCAAGTTATCAAACCTGTGTGGGTCATGAGATTCTGCAAATTTATAGCCATTGATACGTGTGTCTTCCAGTTTGATCACTGCACCCAAGAGAGTTGGGAGGGGTAGAAGATGGGAAGCTTGTGAGTGTGAGCTAGCTCTGCCATTTATAGTTGTGCAGTATTCAGCAAGAGATAAAATGAACACCTCAGTTGGTTAGGATAGAAATGATGCTTATAAACATCAAACACGCTGTAAGTGTCTGCAAATGTAACCTTTAGATTTATTGTTACTGGCCATTCTTACATAGAAATATCAGCTGGAAGAGACAACCTTTACATTTCTCGACTTCTAAACTTCCTGGCATTTAAGTTCTTATTCTTTGATTTAGAAACCGAAAGACACAATAATAATAGGACAGAGAAAAAGAGAAAGTCTCCTGGAGCAGGAAATGCAAACTCAGGGTTAAGGTCTTTTCTCTCTAAAAATGCAACAGGCACAGCAGAGAAGGGACTCTGGAGCTGGGCCGCTGCCCCTGAGAGGTGCCCCTAGCATGCTCATTTACAAATCCATTTAGCAGAATGCCCAGAGGGGAGGTGATGAAAACCTTGGCCTCAGATAGAAATTCAAAGGTCCTTCAGCTTGAAATGAAGAAAAACATATTCATTTGGCTTTAAATAAGGCCATAGGCTGAGTTTGAAATTGAATTTTAGGCTCAAGTTTGGGTAGGCATATCAATTGGTAATGTATCATTCTTTGCTTTTGTTTGTGTTGGGAAGGTGGAGCATTGTTTTAGATATTCTACCCTTCAGAATATCCCAATTTGTATTTTAGACCAATATATCATAAAAGACATGAAGATTTGCCATTTCTTTAGCTTTTGATGCAATGCTAACTAAAGCAGGATGTGGCTCACGATTTTTATGCCCGCTGATTTCTGTGTATTACAGTTTTAGCTTAGTCTTTACCCTGAAGCCTTTACATTTCATTCACATTTTGAAAGTGGTTTTTCTCTTATGCAGATCACTAATGTCTAAATGGCAATATTGAAAAAGCATGCTGAATTTAAAGACAAACTAACAAAACTGCAAAAGCCTTGGCTGTATGTTATTTTATACACTGTGTATTAAAGCAATTTTATTGTAGGATGTCTCTGATTTTAATATTGTTGTGCACCTATGAATTTCTAAGCTGGTACCTGGATTTTCTATAACTTATTTGACACAAGAACCCCTTCTTTCTTAATTACCAAACATTTTGGCCTGTGTTGAAGCTAAATTAGCAGAAAACTTGATCATAATATTCACATACAGGAAGATATGTTTTTTTCAACAGAACCGATCTATTGGTTCATGTGGCGAAAACCAACGTATATGACTTTCTTTTAGGCATAATGTTTGATCATAATATAACTTTATGTGAAATCATCTGAATGAGTGTACATCCCTAGATTTGATAGTAGATGATATTTTAGTTGTAGAACATATTAATTTAATTCAGCATTTAACAGTAACTATTGTTCAAACCTTTATACCTTCATAATTACTCATTGTAATTTATTTTGCATATATTTTATATATGTTAACACATATAGTAGAGAGATTGTTGTTTAATGTTATTGATGAAGATGTTAAATATTTCTCATAGATTTCCAAAATGATAAAAGATAATCACTTTTGGTGGTACAATTGTAGTCTGTGAAATCCATTTTTAAAGTATAATTCAGTTAAGTGGTTTTTTTCCCCCCTTAGTATACTGGGAAATAAAATTGTCTCTGAAGAAGAATACACCACTTTGCATTTTGAAATCTGATTTTGTAGTCACAGTGATCAGAACATCATTTAATTCAAACAAAAGAATTTAATCTAGAGAATATGTCACATTTGCATGAAGTGTCTGGTTCCAAAATACCTCCTACACAAATTTGGATTGAATGTGGTCACAGCTTCCCCAGCATTATCAAAAGACCAAAATAATACCCTACTCACCAATGTGGGATAAAACTCAGTGTAGGTATTTTCAGAGAGCATCTTTGATTTAAATATGTACTATATTTGTGTTTCAAAACATCATTATGAGATTTTAATGTTTCTTAATGGGTTGTAGGCATAATTTACTTTATCCTCTGAAAGAAAAGGGCCCTGTTTATGCACAGAACATACCCCACAGGACCCTGCCAGACAACTTCCTCTAAGGTGGTGTCCTCTTTCTGCTTTTAACTTTCTTTCAGCTGATGGCTGAAGGGTCTGTCATCTTTGCAGTGGTTGTTATGGAAGTTCATGATGACATGTGAAAGGTGGTGTAAGAAAGACTCCAGGGACTGAATGGGAGCTATTGAGACCACTCGTATTCACACGTGTAGCTACTGTCTGTCTCAAGCTCTGTGCACTGTTAATTTTCACTAGGGGGAAACAGGGATGAGGTGGAGTTGAGGAAAGTTTGGAAGCTTGGCTGGGATGGGAAACTTGGCAGTATGTGCATAGAAGAATTCCTGTGGCCTTTCACACTGCTACCCTGCAAGTAGGCCCATGCTAAGGGAAAGAGATGCTGTAATATTAAATTAATTTCTAAAGTTCAGAATACAGCACTGAACTGAATTTAAAAATGGGTTTAGATGTCAAATTTATTAACACCTGAAAAGATCATAGAATTTAATGCAAAAAATCCAAATGCCTATCATCTGATAAGTCTAAACACATTGTGATATATTGAGCATGGGAATGCCACTCAGTGATGATAAGGAACATGCTTCTGAGACACACAACAACATGGGTGAACCTCATAAGTGCTAGACTGAATGGAAGGTTCTAGACACTGTGACCATATACTGTATCATACCAGTTATACACTTACAGAAAATAAATATTTAGTGATGGCAAGCATACCTGTGGTCTCAGTTTGGGGGTAGGAGACAGAGATTGACCTCAGTGTGGGAGGAAATGCTCTCTGTGATAAATTTTGGGACTGTAGGCCTTTATTAGATCCCACCAGCTTGTACACATAATATTGATGAATTTTATTGTGTATATACATATATAAAATATACCTAATTACAAATGATTAAAAAGATAGTGTGGCAGAATTCAGTAGTAAGTGAGGAGAGCTTCCTGTTATTTGTAAATTCCTGGAAATAACTAGAATCTGGGAGGATTGATGTGAGATAATAAATTCAAAGGCGTGGGAGGTGGGGGTCAGACAGTAAAAGTGATCACACCCTGCTATCTTGATCACTATACCTGTCGAACACGTGAGCGCGTAGCCTCATTCTTCATACCTGGAAAGCCTTTAAACAGTGGCTGCTATTGTTTTTGTTGTTGCTGTTATTTAGAAGTGTACATTAAAAATTCCTCAACAACCTGATGAAATGTGAATACAGAATAAACAGAAGCTTTCTCCTACCTGCCAGTAGACAGCTTGGGAGCCTGCTAGCTCTAGTGACTGGAAATACACAGAGCAAGTGGAACGCACCAGTGTTGTATTTAGAGGAATTAATGAACTTCATGAGGAACATAAGATAAATATCAGATGACATTTCTCAGATATATAGTCTTCTCTTTTTTGTGTATGTGTCAAATCATTTCCATGCTATTCCAGGCCTTGGTAAGGATTTATCACAGCTTCAAATATGATGAAAGATTAAGAGTTCCTGATTTTGCAGATTTTCAACAGAACTCATAAAGATGCATAGATGGATAGATAGATAGATAAAATTGGAATCACTTTGAAATGTTTCTGGTCATATGAGAAATTGGTAGGTTGCCAAAAATGACTATAGGAACATGAGGCTCGTGCCAACCTTTTTCTTCACATGCCCTATAATGTAGAAAACATGGTAAATATCTATTGATTTTTTAATGCTTACAGAACTAATTGTTTTAAGTAGATTTCATGAATTATCACATTGAAACCTCATCACAACATTGAGAGGCTGAGGCAGGAGGATTGCAAATTCAAGGCCAGCCTTGGCAACTTAGCGTAACCCTGTCTCAAAATAAAAAAATAAAAAGGGCCAGGGGTATATATCTCAGTTGTAAAGTACCCTTGGGTTCAATCTCAAATTGAAACAGATGATCAGAGAGGTTGTAGAACATTTAAGGAGCAGGTTAAACTTTTGATGTGATCCTAAAAGTTGAGAATCATGGTGTGAACCATAAGACTGAGCTTAGTGAATAGAGATAAAGTTTTATCAGGGGTGAATTACCAACATTGGGTTTTGTTGTAGCTTGTCCTATCCTGGGATGGGGTGGAGAGAGACGATTCTGGCATCTGACTTAAACTCTCTGTATCCCCAAAATAAGTCCACAGGATATCAGTATATATTAGATGGTCAAAATGATTGCCAAATGACTTAAATAACTTCCCCATATGTGTCCATTCTTGGAAAGCAGATTTGTGTTTTATATTTTTAGAGTGTAAAAGATTCTAAGCATTGCATAAGGTCACAGTTGGATAATAGTTTATATTTACTTACATTTCTCAAATGACCACGTCTATTTTGAAATCCATTTTGGGCAATGGTGTAGATTGCTGGCATTAGCAAGAACTCTAATTTTGATAAACCTTTAATTATACTTCAGGACTATCTAACTGCGACAATTGTTGATCCTAAATGAGAAAGGCACTTAGCATGCAGACTCTAATGGGCACATTTTTCATTTCCTTATCATATTGAGCTTCAGGCTTATTGTTATCTATTTTCCAAGAAAGTAGAAATGGCTTTTCTTAGAATAAAACTGGCCTTGATAATGTGAACAGTAGATGGAAGCTGTACAGATGGGCTCTTTAATGAAACAGGCAACATTCCAGTGGCACTGACAAGCTTTATTTCTATTTGTTGTATTTTTCTCATTACAGATGGACCCAATTCAGAAAGCTGTAATAAATCATACATTCGGTGTTCCTCTTCCTCATCGAAGAAAGCAAATCATATCATGCAACATTTGCCAGTTGAGATTTAATTCTGATGTAAGTTTATCATTTAGTATTCACTAAAAAAGAAATGTATTATGTAGTTCTAA
Source organism: Aplodontia rufa (assembly GCA_004027875.1). Taxonomy (NCBI): domain Eukaryota; kingdom Metazoa; phylum Chordata; class Mammalia; order Rodentia; family Aplodontiidae; genus Aplodontia; species Aplodontia rufa. The sequence continues at coordinate 92,399 of PVKS010001584.1, read as the reverse complement.
TCTTCCAGGAGAAAATATTTCTTAAACATTTTTCTCCAGTAACTGAGCATGTCAAAATCCAAACATGACATTTAACTCTCTATGTGCCTTAATTTGGGGGTTCATTATATTTGGTTGTTTGCTATAAAAAAACCACATATATACAGTGTTATATACTCACAATTTGATTGTATTTTAGTGTCTTTGGAATGCTAAATATAGATAATGGGATTGGTTGGGGAAAATAGTGAAATTTTATACCAATGGAGTTTTCAATACATACATCTGTAAAAGAAGATAGGTATCAAATCTTATTTAAAGACCAAGATTTTGGCTTTGTAAACTCTCTTAGTATGTCTTGGAGGCCCCAGTTCCAAATCTGCCCTGGATTCTGTATTACATTTGTTAGAGCTCTCAGGATACTATTCTAGGATTATTAGCAATTTAACAGGGAATCCTAAAGACCTCAAATCACTGAAGTCCTAAAAGATTATAAGTAGAGAATATGATCAAAAGGAAACATCTGTGAACCTGACCAGTGATTCACAAGTTATTCACACCTTTTACACTTTTGATAAGAATCAGGGATCCATCACAGCGATAATGATTTTGATTTGTGTGCCAATATGAAAAATCTTTATGTCCCCTTCCTACCTCTAAATCTGCTTTGGTGTGCAGTTGGTCCTGAGAAATGCAGAAAGGATAGAGAATGTTAGTTTGCAAGGGATATGAATTGGAAACCCTTTAGACTATAGTCAAATGCAGAATCCCATGATATAAAAATGTATTCCCCTATTACATTGCTCTAAGTTGGACACTGTGGAGATGACCAAATAGATCTAGATGCTAGAGAATATTAAGCCTACCAGTATTTAATCACCAATAGTCAGAAAGGTCTTTTAGATGCTCTGGTGATGAGATACAATATGGAATAATCAGATAGAGGAAATGGATGTAGCATATAGAAAGTGGCTCATTACTTCTATCTCAGGATTATTGCTTTTGTCTTATGCATTCAAATCTCCTGGGTATAATAAAAAAATTTCCTTGTATTGGCTTACAGAAGAGAAAATTACTTGCATAGCATTGGTCTTAGTCCATTCAGGCTGCTATAATCAAATATATACTGCAGAAATTATTTCTCACAGGTCCAGAATACAAGATGAAGACCCTGGCAGTTTTGGTGTCTGGCAAGGGCCTGCCGCCTGCTTTATAGGTGGTGAATTCTCACTGTGTTCTCTCGTGGTTGAACCCGCTAAGGAGCTTCTTTGAACCCGTTTATAGAGGCACCAATCTTATTTGGAAAGGCTGTGACCTAGTGACCTAATCTCTTCTTCAAAAGTGCATTTTCTGATATTGCCTTGGAGGTTGGGTTAGAATTTCAACATATGAGTTTGAAAGGAATGCAGAATGTTCAGACCACAGTCACACTCACATAGTATTTAGCTGCTTAGGAGAAACAGCAAGGTGAAGCACATTATTATGCTCCATGCATGTCTAAGTATGTCAAAAGGAACCCCAATATTATGAATAACTATAATATGCTGATAAAAGAAAAAGAAAAACAAAAAATATACCACATGGATATCTTTTTATTTAAGGAACTTTAGTTCTTTTTTTTTAATTTGTGTTTCATTTTTTTAATGGTCAAGTACCTCAATCTGGTTTGAATTTTAAGACTTCTACCATAGAATTGTTTCTTTACAATAAATAAACATTATTAACATTAAAAAGCATATAATATCACATAAGAAATTTTAACATATATTCTCAGCTTGTTTCCTTGAAAAGGAGTTGTAATTCATTTTGCTAATGAGATTTCAAGGTGATGAGTCTTGATATGTATTTATTAGGGAAAATTGACTTCTGTTCTAGCTTGATTTCACTTCTGTCTAGCATGTGGTTAAACAAAAATGCTCAAGGTATTCAGAAGATTTGGACTAATCAGCTGGGTCATAATTGATTTTTAAAAACACACATAGGCACCCGTACATGCACACACATTGCACACGTATTACAGCCTTGACCCTTGACCCTTTGCTGTGTGGTTACTGTGTTAGTCTTCTCTTGCTGCAATAATAAATAACTACACTCTTAGTGACTTGAAACAACCAGAGCTTTTACCTTGTAGTTCTGGAGGTGAACAGTCTGAAATGAATCTCAGTGTGATCAAATCAGGGTGTTGGCAGGGTTATGTTTCTTCTGGCGGCTCCAGGGGAGAATCCAGAACCTCAAGTTTCCATCTTTGAGAGGCTGCATGCATTTCTTGGCTTGTGACCCCTCCCATCTCCAAGAAAGCAATGGCAGGTTCACTCATCACCTGAGGCCATTCTGCCTCTCACTCTTCTGCTTCCCTCTTTCACAGTACAGCCCTTTGTGATCCTAGTGGGCCCCCCTAGGTAAGTGAGGATAATTTCTGTATTTGAAATTCAGCTGATGGACAACCACAGTTTCATCTTCTAACCTAACCCACTCTTTGTCACATAATATATCCATTCATAGATCGGGGATGTCATAATTGTACCTACCACAGAGACTTTATTTAAATGCTGGAGTTAGAGTTGAGCTGAATATCATGACTTGTTGAATTTGTCAGTCCAGTTTTATATTGCATAAACCTGGACACATACAAATTAATCATCTTTATGTTTTTCTCCATTTTGAACCTGGAATGTAAATTCATCATGCAGTGCTAAATTTTAAAGTTAATGATATTAATTTTTAATAGACCCAATGTTGACTTTTTCAGTGATTATTAGCACATTTTAACCATTTAGCAAAGAAGACATGATCACTGCAAAACTAAAATACAAGAGTGGAAACTCTCTTAGAGACTTAAAACTGCTTGGTATCATCTTTATGTCAGTAACAGGAGCTAATAAACTGGACATAATAGATTACTTTGTTTATTGATCTTCATGCCCATAAATACTAATTGTATAAAATACTTAGATTCTTAATGCCAAGATCAATTAGATTTATCCGTTGACCCATATGTAAGAAAATAATCTATATATACAGGGAAATAAAAATCAAAATACACATATGCATCATATTAGATTATTTTAATCCCAAGAAGTGTTCTAATCTCAATACAAGTGGCATTTTGTTCCTTCCAGGTAAATCTGGAATTTGTTGTTCTCTTGTTTCCATTTTTAAACCTAGAATTGGTCTGGAAAAAAAAAACCACCGTAATTCCTTTGTATGCTTGGTTGAATCCTCTATCATATTAGAATATGTTTTGCCTTATGAACCCTTTTATATTTCAAAGCTTCTTCCCCTTCCAATGAAAATAATAGCTTGTAGTTCTTTTCCTCACTGGATCATGAAAATTCAATTTCCTTTCCCTCTACACTTTTATTTATTTTTTTAACCCTTCATATTGTAAATTGTGTCATTTGGTGTTTTTCCATACCTGTTTCCTATATGGTACAGTTTCAAATTTTGACCCCACAGTGAGCTTTAAAAATGTTATAAATTATATTTTATGCATTTAAATCTGATTGATTTCTCCAGATACAGGCTTTTTCTTGATTTTTTAAAACATTTCAATTGAAGACTGCTGAAAGATTTTAATTTGTACTGTTATTTTATGAGCATCTCAAAAAAGCATAAATTACCATGTTAGTAAGTGTGCCTTTGAAGGACAACTTATTATGAGGCCAACTTGGATATAAGATTACTAAATAAAATCCAGAGAATGAATATTTAGTGATTTTTTTTTTTGTAGACTAGGAAGTAAGATCTCAGGGTTCAAACTAAGGGATACAAAACTGTAGCATTTATTGCTCAACTCCTAAAATTAGAATTTCATATTTTAGAGGCATCAGAGATCTTTTGCCAATTCCTGTACAAGTTGAGGGGGCAGAGTACAGGAGACTTGTATGAGGCCATGCGGCCAGTAGGTGACTGGGCAGAGGTGGTTCATTTTTCCACTGTCATGGCTCCTTTGGTCACAGTAGGGTAGCGCATCCATTCTGAAGTTCCAAAAAATGGTACAACAGCAGCATGGATGGAGACCCGTGTGCTTCCTGCTCCATCAGGCTGTTCAGGAGAGAGGGCCTGACGGCTTCTTCCCTGGTGGAACTAAGTAGGTGAGGTCAGAGATGTTATGGGGAGCAGTGCATTGGCCAGGCCTTACCTGCAAGTTCTCCTAAGTCCTCTCAAATGATTCACTCAAGTTCAGTCTCACTCATAATTCAAGCATAAACATGTGGAAAGTTTAAATATTAATTCAAATTACTAAACACTAATACAGTACTAATACATGCTTTTAAACTGAGGATTGTCAAACATTAGTTTCTTCTGGAAACTATTTGGTAAACCAGAAAAGGAAGAAACCTTATTAGAAGGTAACATCGCTTGGCAGCCTATATGACCCTTCAAAAGGGAGATCTTTGGAATGATTGCCAATATATTAGGAAACTTTCCAATGATATTATAAAGTGGAAATGATTATTATTGGTGAGTATTTTTGAACCCGGAAAGATACTGAAAATAAGCAATGTATCTGATTGAATTTGCATCTCTTCATTTGAGACATCTTCACCAAGTGGTTTGATATAATGAAGATGCTAGGAGTATTTTTTTTCTTTTCCAAATGACCAAATTAATAATTAAACATTCTTAAAATTATGTCCTAAGACATCTTTTTAATACTTAAATCACTATTATTTGTGGGGCAGATATTTAAAGAAAACATTGCTTAAATGAAAGAAAACCAAAAAATAATGCTATTTGTTTAGAACTATTCTCTTATTTCTTCCTACTTTTATATTTTAAATTTCCTTTATTAGCCTGGTTGAATTTCATTTAAAAAGAAACAGGAATGGTTGCATGGATATCTTAATATAGTTTTAAAATTGCATGTTTATTATTCTCAAATTGTAATTTCTGTTTTTAAAGTGTATTGCAGCTTCCTGAATAATTCTTGCCCGTGTCTGGCAATATCTGTAGTGTAAAGTTAGCCCATGATAGTACATTGTTGTTCTCACATTTTATTTTATACCCTAGGTGAAAGATTTCTAAAAATATCTGTGCACCTAGGATGTACATGTAATCCCACACCTGGAGTCAGCGTCAGGGAAGCAGAGTGGGAGAGTAGGCAGATCGTGAATCAGTACTGGACAAGGGGTTGCCTAGAGCATGGGTTTGGGTGCTCTTTAGTGAACTTACAGATTCCACAATCTTTTAATTAAAATGACTATACATACCTTTCAGTGATGCTTTAAGAAAGAAATAAAATATGACATGTAGACTCTCAGATTACAAATTACATAGTGAATGAAAATAAAAGGTCATTTTTATTTTGTGAGAGAATATTTTTTCCTTTAAGTATTAAATTTTTAAGAAATATCAAAGGTTGAAAATATCTTTACTTTTCTTGTTAAAGTATTAAAATGGATCTATTCTGTGTATGTATTTAGTAGGTCTTTCTTTTAATATGAGACACTCATTCCTGGTAAGTTTTTACTTTTTAAAATAATTATCCCTGGGGCTGGAGTAGTGGCTCAGCTCGAGTGCTTGCCTCAGATACACAAAGACCCAGATTCCAACCCCAGCACAACATACGCAACTGGTTGTTGGGGGCCAGTGGGGATGCAGATGAAAAAATAAATAAAATTGACTCTTAAAAAATATAATAAAATATAATGGGAAATAAAATATAATAGAATGGGAAAGCTGTGTCTGTTAAAATCTGTTAGCTTCTTTAAGTCCATTGTTGGTGTTGCTATGTCCCAAAAGATCTTCAGAGGGACACAGTTATAAATTGAATTTTCAGGAAGCTTTGTAACATCCCTATCGTAAGAGAGAGTCTCCTGTTAGTTCTCAGGACTCAGAGTTATTTGGAGCTTTGGGTTGTACATCATGGCCTTCCCTTGGGTGACTTTTCTTCTTCAGAAGCAGTTCTCTGCAGGTCCTTTCTCTTGTGTGAGTGAAGAACACAGCTTAGAACCTGGAGAGGTCAAGCAGGACTGTCGGGACATCCCCATGTGGGGGCTGCTTTTTGAGAGTGTGCTGAGGTACCATAGGCTTTGACTGTTTGGGACATGTGACTGGGAGGTCTCTTCTGAATGACTTGTCCTCCAAATATGCATTTGCACACATTTTATCCCTCAACCACATTAGCTTCTACTTGTTGAGTAGAACATACAGTTCTGTGAGAAAGTCTCAGAAAATAAAATTTGAGCAGAAGAATCAAGGAATAAATATTGGGTCTGGCTATTAAAGATTTTAAGGGAAGGCCAGGTGTAGTGGTACAACCCTTGGCTTGGGAGGCTGAGCCAGGAGGATTACAAGTTCATAGCCAGCCTCAGCAGCATAGGCCCTAAGCAACTTAACTAGTTAACAAGACTTGCAAAGAACTGCTTCTGGAGAACACAAGTCAAAATAAAAAATAAAAAGGGTTAGAGATTTTACTCAGTGGTTTAACAACTCTTGGTTAAATTGCTGATACCAAAACTAAAAATAATAAAAAATTTTTTTCAAGGAAAAAATAAGCCAGCCAAGAGCGTAGGGATCTATAGAAATAGTGTGCTTACTTGGCAGGATTTCAAAAATAAAACTCCAATTATCGGGATATTGAAATCTCAATCATGCATCACAATTCAAGAGTTTCATCTGGGGATTGGATGAAGGAGAAGTGAGTAAGAAAAGAGGAATCCATGTAACTGTATTTCTTTAAGCTTCTCTTTATTCTCAAAGAAAAAACTTATAAAATTCATTTTTCTGTCAACTTCTCCTAGACAGGGAAAATTGGACTCTGAATGTCAAGAAATTTGAGCTTATATGTAAATAGTGGATGCATATGGAACCTCCAGAAAGCAGAGGAATGTTTGTATTTCTACTGAGTACTACGAGCAGGTCAAAGAGCTGCTATATATTAGTGCACGGAAAAGTCTGAGAAGTCTTTCTGTTCCTTTTAGATTTTACAGATGAAGAAACCAAATGCCATAATATTTTGTTTACCTTTTCAATGGTCACTAGGCCTTGATAACATCCAGGGACACAAGAAAGAGGGCTCCTAAGTCCCGGCTTAGAACTCTTATTTATCTTATCAGGTGCCATGCCCTAGGGGAAATTTGATACTTGTGTGGGCATCAGCTGATACTTTTCAACTGAGACAACATACCACTCACTTCTACATTCACTACAGAAATTAATCAGGGGTGGATGCCAGTAGTACACTCAATTACTAGAATACAGAAACACATTGCAAAATTGAAAGTCACTTTAAAAAAAATCACTCTTACAGTAGATATTGAAGGGAGCAGGTAGAGAGAGGCCTATGCTGAGCAACTGGCACTGTGTGTTGGAGTTTGAGAAGATGGTTCAGAGTGGGCCAAGAATATGATGGGGAAAACAAGATGGTACTGAAGCAGCAGGCGTGTGTCTACAGTGCACTGAAGGTTGTCCCTGGGTCCCCAGAAGATGAGGCAAGAAGCCTGTAGTTCCAGGAGCTCTCCACAAGTCTCAGATGTCACTCAGTAAATGCTGAGTGAATAAATGAATGAGGGCTAAGGACTAGAGATATTTTTGCTCAGTGTTGTGACAAGAAAATGAAGGTAGAAACAGGAATCTCTAAAATGATCCTGATAAAAATGAAGTTTAGGTTTCCTTTACCTTAATGCCTTACCCTCTGAAAGTCAGGACTTGTGTCTTAGGAACCGATTCCCTGAAGCCAGAATGTAACAATTCCCATCTTGAAATGGAAAGGAGAAAGTGGGGTTTGATTTGAGCATGGCCTGTAAATTGATTCCTATGATTCTGAAAGCTTGCTTTGCAGCAATCTCCAAATCTTAGGTTATCTGGGGAGAAAATTCACGTTAGCCAAACATCCCAAGTTTTACCTTTATGACTACTTGATTTCAGTGCGAGCCGCCAACTGCATCGCTGACAGATGTAGTCTTTTTGGGATGAAATCGTTGATGTAACTCAGTTGTCCAGGAATCGTGTGTGATACTAAGACATTTAGTATCTCTGTTTACAACCATATGCATTTCTCAAAGCATTTCTAGACACTAACATAGGAACCAAAAGTAAAACTGGATTAATGGTCACCAATAACCGAAAATCACAAAGATAAAAATTTTCTCATCCCTTTCCATTAATTATAATCACTGTTTATCAGGACTCTGGCCTTTTTGTTATATTGCCTTATAATTTAATTTCAGCATTCTATGAATCACCAGTTTCACCATAGCCCTAAAAATGAGGACAATAGAGGAATTTGTTTCTGGGCAGAGCAGCAAACGGTTGGAGAAAAAAGGCAACTAATGTTAGAGTCTGCTCTTCTGTCATTTTTTATTTTGTGGTCATTTGTATTCGTCCCTTCCTAACAATTGCAATCGGCTATTGTCTCTCTTCTTTTGAATCGTACCCCCTATATTAATTAACCACAGTAATTGTGATAAAGTGCCTGTACCCTTTTCAAGTATCCAAGTGGCCAAAAAAAATCTCTATATAGATTAAATGAACCTATCCCTTCAGTTAATCTTCTTCACCTTCTTATGGAGAATGGTTTAGGAATGGTGATTTGGATTGATCCTAGGCTTAAGGAGAATGAAATTTTACCAGGCATGCTATAAAATGCTCACCACATTTGAATTACATTGCCAAGATTTCTTTAGAACCAGAACAACAACAAAAAAGTCTTCCTTCATTTTCTGTGCTCTCTGCACAATCTAGGTATGATTTTAGAAGACTGTATTTACACTCAATGTTTTGGCCCAGAGTCACCTTTGCAAAGCCTGCCAAACCTTATTTTAAATGCGAAATACTGCCTCAGGGATCTGTTGTCTCAGCCCAAATCTATGTTTTGATATAAATTGAATCTGATAGCAGTAAAGGTCGTGATCATTTGGGGAACTCAAGCAGAGCAAAAGCAAGCCTGGTATGCTACAGAAGTTCAATTCTCTGTGCCCATGTGTGATTTTCAGTGATACGTTAAGAAAAAGAGAGATCTTTTCATGATCACATATGTAAAATTCAGCCTATGCAGTTACCCTTTATTGGACATAGATGAGGATTTACATTCCTTTTATAGGAAATCGGTGGAGATTGATGTATGGCGAATTTGTTCTTATCGGCTTTATCAGTCTATCAGGTCAATAGACTTTTAACCTTCTCCTAGACTCTTTTATAAATAAGGTTGCAGAAGGTAGTTGCTGAACAGGTTTCATTCATTTCCCAAGCAGAGCTTATTTTCTCTGCATCAGTGAACTTGTCATGATAATCAACTTTTTTGTCCCAACCATCAATCACTCTTGATTACAGCTGGGTAGAAGTTCTGTTCTGTTGATCAGCTCATCAGCGCACATAATATTACACCTGGAGGCCAGTACAAATCATCCCTCGATGGGAAAAGCATTTTCCTTCAAGGCTTTTGTCGATGGTCTCATCATTTACATTTGGGCCTCAATGAGTTGTCACGTCTATCTTTGACTCTATCTTCTCTCCCGTTTACAATATTCTCCCAAAATAGCTCACAGTTAGCTCAATTATTTATGCCATATTGTTATTATTCTGCTGTTGTGTTATTAATTCAAAAGAGTAGCTCATATTCTGTTTTATCCTTATTATCATATTAACTTTTTCCAGTCGTGAATGCAGATATTGTAGAAATCAAAATCATATGAATTATAATTTGATGAATATTCAGTACTTCTGTAAAAAAAAGTTTTGCATATGTTTTACTAGATGGTTTGTAAGTCTCATTTTGTTGATTTTTAATGGTTTCTGAAGTTAGGTTTTTGTTTTATGTTTTGGCTTGGGCAAGGGAACATTTATCTTTAATTTTCATTTTATTTTAAGTAACACTAAGTAGCTATCTTTATGGTTTTAAGAGACATTGAGAAATAAATATTTTAAAATCAATCACACAAAGCCTGTGTTGCTCTTGCACTGTCTGTGATATATGTCACATATAGTAAAAATATTCCTATTTCTGTAAGCCAACTCATGTTCAAATGGTAGCACTTACAGGGTACATTACAATAGCAATGATAAAACATTAGCAATATAAAATATTGCTCTCAAAGTATTTAAAATAAATATATAATTAAAACATTTCACATGTCACTTGCTTAGTAAATAAAGACCCTCTGTTTCTGTCTCTTGCATTTTGTGGTATTTTTATTAGTTCATGAAATCTGAAACAATAATTTAGAGGATCATGAAAGATGCTTTAACATTTAGAGTGCAAAGTATAAAGAAAACAGAATAACGTGAAATTACAGAATAAGGTGGATTTGATTAGAAACCATGTGTTTTCATTAAAAGGCTTAATTATGAAAACCTGACATTTCTTTTGTGGTTGAACTTCTGTGGCAGTGATATATTTCTATTGTCAAGTAAAAATAGGCCAACAAGAAGAGTTATTTGTTGACATTCAGCAATGGTGTTTAGATAGTATTGGCTCTTCAATCTATGAAATAAAACTAGGGTAAATGGCATCAGTTAATGAGAAAGTAATCTTTATAGAAATGTGTAAACCCTATAACACTGAAAAGGATGTCAGTGCTTAAGGAAGCTGGGCTAAAAGCTGAAATGGACTCACTGATGTATCTCTGTGGTCTTGACTCTTTCCAGGATCTGAGTTGATGAGTTTTGTCAAGCTTGGCGGAATACAGGTTTAGAAAATACCTTGCATGCTCCGTTGCACATATTCCTATTCCTGCTCCTTAGCAGTGAGTTGCCTGGCTCTTCTCAAGACAAAGTGGTTCTATCTTTCAGTCCAGAGAGGCCAGTGGAGTGGTTTGCCACAGGAACTTATCTTAGCGTACAGTTTGGTTCTTGTATTTTTAAACAATATCCAAGGTATATGACTTAATGCCAAACTTGGCAAATCAGCCTAACAGAAGTGGCAGTCTTTGATTATTTGTAAAACACTCAGATTGGCTGAAAATTTATTACACCTTATTGTAGACAATGTGTTATGAAATGACAGGTCTTTATTTTAAATAAATAACTCAGAATCTCCTCTTTCTTCTCTCTCTTACAGCTTTCCCTCTGGAGACGTTTGGTTCACATTGTAATTCCATTAGCACATTATATGTTGGCAGAAAATTCATGGCAGATTTTGGGAGTAACACATTTATAGTGGGAGCCAGTCACTAAATGTTGACCCTGCCATCTCTTCTAACTTAAAACAAGTTGCCAATTTTAAATTGAAAAATGCCAAGAATTAAAACCTCAGTGGAAGCACAGACTTCATCAAAGGTTATTTCATGTACAGAACAGTTTCGAAACAACTCATAGGGCATTGAAGAATGATATGTCTCACAAAGTGATGTGTTCTCTAGACAGAGGTCCCTAACCATTTCCCAGAAGAAATGCTTCAGGATCTGCATATGGGGCAAATGGGGATAAGTTCTCAGTACAGGTACGCAAATGACCTCTACATTTGTATTGTCAGCTGAAATTTCTCCTCCAGCTTCATGCTCAATCACTTGCAGCTCACTCAATGTCTTCCCTTGCTCAGCTGATAGATAACCTCAAACCTGAAATGTTCAAAGTTAATGCTTTTGCCTTATTCTTCCAAAACCTGCTCTGCAAATAGCATTCTTCTGATGGTAGCAATTCCATATTTTGGTTCCTCTTGCTAAAAATATCCGAGTCCCACTTTACTCCATGCATACTCAGTATGTTCCATTCTACACAATCTTACACATTCCCCCAAACAGATCCAGAGACTGACCACTGGTTGCCATCCTCACAGTACTCCTCTGCTCCAAGCCACTGTCATCTCTCATATGTATTATTATAAATATATTCTTAATCCTTCTCCATGATTTACTACTTTTAGTCAGCATTTAAAAACTGCAAGTCAAAATCATATGGCTTTTCTTATGATATATCTCTAAGGAAGCTGCATTAAACTTAGATAAAACGGCTTAATCCTTAGCTCCATGAAAAGTGATGTCTGGGAGGTGCTGAAATTATCTCTTCCACTGGACTTCTCGCTCCTTCCCCTTTAGCCACTTTGGGCTCCTGAACAGGGCTGGGGCTGTGAAAAAGGTAAAGCATGGGTATAAAGTGTGAAACTTAAACATTTGCTAAAAATTAAAAATTATTGAGACAAATAATATTTTAGTACAGTATTTAAAAGATAAGACTGTCAAACTGTAACTACGGGGCTGGCTAACGATTTTGCAAGTAATGTTATATTGGAATCATGGAGTGAGGCAGAGTTGTGCAAAGTAGTTTCAGACCCTGTCTTTATTTAAAGATTCCTGAGGTTTGTAGTATCCCCTCAAATTGTGCTATAGTAGCCCCTCAAATTTTGCAGTTTTCTACTGGCTCTCATCTCTCACTGGCCCGGGTTCTGCCCTTACTATACCTGGAATACACCAACCTTCCTCCTCCTCTGGGGCCTTTGCACTGACTGTCCACTCTGCCTAACATACTCCTTCCACAGATTGATGCATGCTCTGCTTCCCTGAGCTTTACTCGAATCTTAGGCTCTCTTGATGCTTACTATGACCACTGTATTGAAATTTTAACCCCCATCATTGCTAACCTCTTTACTGGATGGCTTTTTCTCCTAAGCACTAATTACCCTTCCAATACACTACCTCCAACGGGAATTCAAGTTCTGTCAGGCCAAAGAGTTTTGCCCATTTGATTTACTGATTTATCCAACTTCTTAAAACATTGTTTCATCTATAGTGCTTAGTAACTATTTATTGAGTTATAAATTAATGACAATATTATGGTGCCCACTAGTCGTATTCCTCCGAACATTATTTCATCCAAGCTCTGATATTTCATCCCTCTCCAAGTATGTCTTCATCTTCTTTCTGCTCACACCACAAAGCCCACCCCCATGACAAGAAGTGGAGACATTCTTAGGAGAGATGAGAGAAGTTAACTTCGCCACAGATTGTCCTTGGTGAATGATTATAAGCTCCTGTGAGCTTACTCTATTTTCTGGCATTGTAGCATTTGGTCTATCCATGGATATTGAATACTTTTACAGTAAATTCAGGCCTTCGTTTCTTGGCATCAAACACATTGTTGGGTAGCATTCATCATTAACCAACTGCATCAGTTAATACAATGAATACTTAATGACACAGATTCCCAGTTGTCAGGGCAATAATAAAGTGAAAGAGAAGTTCATTTTATGTCTAAATAGGTTGTTACAATTAAACCATCAAGAAAATGCTGGGGACTGGGTTTCTGGCTCAGTGGTAGAGCACTTGCCTGGTAGGCTTGAAGCCCTGAGTTCAAACCCCAGAACTGCGAAAATGAAAAGAAAACGTTGGGGATTATGGGTGCTAGCCATGCCTAATCTTGAGGAACTCATAGTCATATTCATCAATCATAAGAGATCTGGTTCCAGTTTCCTGCTGTGATTGTGAGGAATCCAGGATTTTCCCCTTGTCCCAATTGAAGCCTCACCCTCTGCACCACAGATTCATGTAAGCTAGTGATCTGGCTGTATATTTAAGAAAGCTAGGGATGACCAATGATGCGAGGGAGTCCGAGAAGAGAAGAAACTAGAAATAAGCATGACTGGTGGAGCCATCTTTTCTTTCTTTTGTGCATATTGACTCATGTGGAATAGTAAGTATAGGCAAAAATAAGAGAGGGGCCCCATTTTAGAGCTTTTAGACCAATAACTCAGATAAATTAAGACTATAAGTTTTTTTCTGCTGTATACAAAACCAAGATGAAAAGTCTCCAAGCAGTTACAACTTCCCTTTTGTAACTCTTGACTCTTGGGAGCAGTTTCCTTCTATTCTTTTTCTAATAATTCCTTGATTGCTTTGAAATGATATAGCAGTATCCATGCCTAGCAAAACAAGAACAGATGGATTTTTCTATTGCCTTGGCCCTGGCTGTTACATGAGATGAGGGCTTCTTAGATACCACTCTAAGCCTACTTTTCTTCAGAAAACAATTTTCTAGCTACCAGGACTGAGCATTTTCTAAGATTTCATTTTATTGAATGATTCAATGACTTCCTAATTATTAGGTATTCTAGAAGGTCACTCTTACCTGGCAGTTAAATGAATACCTATAGTTTGGGTCTTAAATGTCACCAGTGGGCCCATTTGTTAAACATTTGGTCACCAGGCAGTGGAGCTTATCAGAAGGTGGTGGAATGTTTAGGAAATGGGGCCTAATGGAAAGAAGTTAGATCACTGGGTTGTGCCCTTGACGGTATATAGGGAAACCTCCCTCTCTCCTCCCCTCCATTCCTCCTGGCCACCATCAGATAAACTAGCCTCCTCTATCACATGTCCCCATCATGATTTACAGTGCTCTTACAGGTGAAGCAACTGGGCCACGTGTCTATGGACCGAAACATCTGAAACCATTAGCCAAGATACACCCTTTCTCCTTAAATATTGATTACCTTGGGTAGTGTTTACACAGTAATGGGAAGATGATTAAGACATGATTAAAAAGAAAAACTTTATCAACCTTAATTGATAATTCATGCCAATAATGATTATTTAGAGGTAGGATCAGTGATGGGCGCTGACCACTAGTTCCTGCCATCATAAAGCATTCTGGGCAGATTATTATATCCCCATTGCCACGTGCTTCAGGGGATTAAGCCTAATGTTGATGGAGACCTAGACCTAAGAAGATATCTCCTGGAACATAGCCTTCATGTCTCTGTGCTATCAATTTTACTTATATAGAAAGGAGAGTTGAAGAAGATTTAAATACCTAGACTCTCTTTCAATGGGATGCCAATACCCCTCAATAGGAGCAGTTGCTCAAAAGAAAATAAATGCAACTGGCAGTTGGAATTTTTCTTCCTCAATACTACGAGGGCATCAGGAGTGTCTTTTGTGAACTATTGCTTCAAAAACCATCCATCGCTGCAACAGTTTTCCCATAGATTAAGGACCAGATTTGCATTCTAAATGATTTCCTCCAACAGCTGCTGTAAGATAACTTGGCTGTAAGTTAAGAGTTTGCATTTGATAATCTGCCAGTGAAGATCATAAAATTCAGCTTGGCAACGGAATTTAGGAAAAGAGGTCTCTGCAGCCCAGCTGTGCTTATCGGAGATAGCAGCATGTGTAAAAGTAGTGCTCCAGCTTCCTACTTCTCAGGGCAGCATGGGAGTGATTTGCTGCTGATTTGAGTTGACTTGACTTTGAGTTGCTGTTGCTGTTGGGTTGTTTTTTTGTTGTTTTTATTTTTTATAAGAGCCTAAGCTTCTTTGGTTTGGTATTTAAGTGGGGAGGTCTGTTTAAGCCTCCCCACTCTAGCCATCCTAGAGTGCTGAGGGAGCAATTTATTCCGATCTTTGCATGAGCATGACCTTGGTTTCAATTTTGTACCTTTTTCACAATGCAAATTTAGATGAGAAAGGAGTCATTTCCAGTTACTGTTTGTTCTACATTCATGAACTAGACTAAGGGACTTGGATTCAGATGCAACATTTATGTGATTTTAAGAAAATTTCTTCTTTAAACTCCAATGAGTCTCAGAGTCTTTGAAACAAAGGTGATAATATTACAAGATGGCTCCAAAGGTTAAAGAGGGTGTAGTACGTAAAGTACCAGATACAGAGTAAGCGTTCATTGTTAATTTTCTTTCCTTCTTACGTTTGGCATTGGTGTGAAAACAGGAAACTCTTTTCACATTCAGGATCTTTCCAAAATCACAAATAGGTGGGACTATGGCACAGACTATTAGATGTCCAATTTTTCTTTTTTCTTTAATGCTATAATTGATGATGAATTGGGCTCTGCCAAGATATCCCATGCTTTTGGCCAAAGTGCTCTCTCAGGAGAGCTTTAAACGTGCATATTAATTATTGTTTTAAACATAGATGATATATATTAATTCTGGGAGCAATTTTAGCTTTATTTGGTAACTGACAGGATGATTCTGGGTTTTCTGTTTCTTCTTTTTGAATCCTAAACCACAAGATCTCATGTAATAAATGCAGGTTTGACCTAAGGTTGTTTGAAAATGGTATCCAATGAATTGCCATACAGGTACTAGACAGTTGGCATTTAGAGTTATATAGTATATAATAGATAAACAGCTGTAGTTGTAAATAAATTTAGATACCATTGACAGATTCACTCAACATTTACCTCTAGTCATGGACGATGGAGTTAAATTCGGAGTGCACCCAAAGTTCCTCAAAGGGAACTGGCCTTTATTTTCAAATAAGAAAATAACTGGTCTTATTTGCAAATAAAGGCCAGTTAGCATGGGTGGAAAAACATTTTCCAACTGTTAGGCAGCCACTGGGTGCTTGTGACTTTCTGAGTGGGAAAAGTTTCCTGTGTCAGCAGTTCATTCGACAGGTCAGTGATGAAGTGACTTCCTTTGCTCACATTAAATGGTGAAGTGCTTATTTCTCAGTCCACTGGAAAGATTTAGAGCTGCAGCCCACAGGGCGAGGGCCACCTGCTCTTTCAGTCACTGTGTTTTGGAAGTACATCAGTAATTTCAGGACCTGTGATGGCTGGTGGCCTTGTTTGTCACTGTAGCTTTATGCATAGCTCGTCAATTTATGGCAGTGATTATATCCATCTTCACAGAATACAAACCCAGAGTTTGAACCACAAAGTTTTTAACCCTCAGACTTCTGGACCTGTGTGAGGCAACTGAATGAATTCTCCAAAATCAGAGGCAAGTAATAATTTGGGATGCTGAGTAATGAATTTTGCAGGCTGTTTGCCTTTGTGAAATCCTTTAGTTTGCTACTGTAGCTGTGTCTTCTTCAAGGCGCAGTGCCTAGGAGACTGTCTGGCCATCAGTAAGTGCTGAGTGAACTCCATATGTGCTGAAATGAATTGACAAGGGGCAAAAGAAATGTGCAGAAGATGACCCTAGAAGTTGCTGGGTATGTTTTTATTTGTAATATTTATGTGGCATATTATATTATAGACAACCAACACATAAAATTTTATTCATGTTGTTTGCATTTATTTTGGATACTGGATATAGGTGATTTTATTTTTAAATATTTTTCATCAGGCTTTAAGAGTTCATGTAAGAGCTACAGCAAGAAGGAAACTAAAACGTATTTTTAAGAATATCTAAAAGTCTTATTATCAGAAATCTTTGGTTAATTGTTCAAGTAAATTTAGATATTAAATAAACCAACATTTCACAATCTGTTGCATTCATTAATCTATACTGTCCTTACCTCCATTCATCTTTTCCTGCACCTCTTCCCCAACCACTGATACATTATGATGGACAAAGCAAATATCCAGGGTTTCTTTATTGCACGAACAATAACAATACAGAAGTATGAAGATAGGATGGCTCCAGAGTTACTACACCAGCTCAAGATCTCATCAAGGATCCAGGTGCTTTCCGTCTTTCTGCTCTGCCACCCCCAGTGCTAAACCACCCTTCATGGATGAAAGATGGTTAAGCAATTTGAGGCATAATATGGAAAAAAAATTCAGAAAAGGAAGCGCATTTACTTCCCTCTCTCTTTTGTTTAAAATAGATTTTTAAAAATATTTTGATTGGCATCTAATAATTATACATATTTATGGGTACAATATGATGTTTTCGTTCATATATATTTGCGTAATGATCAATTCAGGATAATAGCATATCTGTCACTTTAAATATTTATCATTCTTCGTGGTATGAGCATTCAAATTCTCTCTTGTAGCCATTTTAAAATGAGCCATGTGTTATTTATAACTATATTCACCCTACTGTGCACTGGAACACCAGAACATATTGCCATCTAATATCATTACACCTTGACCAACCTCTTTCCTTCCCACTGCCCCTCTAATCTCCCCAGCCTCCAGTTTCCATTATTCTAGTCTCAGCTAATATGAGAACAACTTTTTTAGATTCCTTATCTGAGTGAAATCGTGTGATATACATCTTTCTATACCTCACTTAACATAATAACCTCCAGGTCCATAAAGGCAGTTGCAGACAAGATTTTATGTCTTCTGACTTAATAGTATTCTATTTTATATACACACATGTGCACAACACGCACACATTTTTTTTATTCATTCATTCCTTGATGGGCATTCAGGTTAATTTCTATATCTTACATATTGAGAATAGTGCTGCATTAAGTATGGGAATAGAGATATCTCTTTGACAATACTGATTTTATTTCCTTTGGGCAAATCAAAACCTCCATGAGTTATCACTCACCCCAGTTGCAATGGCTATGACATTAAAAAAAAAAAAACCTAACAAATGCTGGTCAGGATATAGATAAATGGAAACTCTTACCTTTTTTGTGGAATATAAGTATACTAATGGTTGGAAAAAAAGTGTGAAGTTTTTTGTTTTGTTTTTTTTTTTAAAGAGAGAGGGACAGTGAGAGAGACAGAGAAAGAAAGGAACAACTTTATTGAGTTTTTCACATGGCCTTAATTGCTCCAACACTCAGTTGTGTACTTGGTGCTCGGTTTTGAACCCAGGTCCTCGTGCTTGCCAGGCAAGTGCCGAAACCACTGAGCCACCGCTCCAGCTCCAAGTGTGAAGTTTTTTATAAAATTAAAAATAGGACTATGATACAACCCAGCAATTCTACTACTTGGTAGTGTATGTCCAAAGGAATATACTATTCTTTAGATTAGTTTAAAGGGCATAGCAGTATTGAGTGAAAGGCATAGATAGTTCCCATATGTCCCCTGTCCCCAAACTTGTGTGATCACCCTGGTATCAGTATCTCTCACCAGAGTGATAAATTTCTTACAACTGATGAGCCTACACTGAAACATTATTACCAAAGTCAATAACTTAAATAAGCATTTACTCTTAACTTTATGTGTGGTTTTGGGCAAATTTATGATAATATTGTAGAGTAGTTTCACTGTCCTAAAATTCTCTGTGCCCCATATTTTCATACTACCTTCCCCTCTAATAGCTGTAAGACTTTGATAATTTTACTCTTTCCATAGCTTTGCCTTTTCCAGAATATCGTATAGCGTCATACATTATGCAACTTTTTATTTCTTTTTTTTTTTTTTTTGAGAAAAAGGAAAAATAAGTTTTATTGTTTTTCTAGCAAAGGAGAAGCAGAGAGGACTCCTGTCTCAGAGGCTGGGGTTCTGCCTATTGAGGTAATGAGTTGGGGCTGTGGTTTAAGGGCTTTATTCCTCTTGTTCTCTGTCAGGGTAGTAATTCACCTGTGAATTTGGGAGCTAGTCATTTCTGAGATCTTCTAGTGCCATCTCCAGAGTCTGAATTACTTTCTTTCTGTGGTGGGTGTGTGCTCAAGGACAGATAAATTTGCCTAGGATAGGGAAGAAGAGTAATTCTGTCTCAAGATTAGGGAGGGAGAAATTAGTGAGGAGGAAGAGAAAGAAAAAAAACATGTCATTTTAAAAATAAGTCGCAGTGGCAGAGAAGCAAGGGCTATGTTGAACGTATAAAGTTTACCACTGTCACATTTCCCCACTGTCAATTTCTACATGCCATTTCTAAAGAAAATGGGCAATAACATCTCCAAGCTGCTTCCTGCTGAGAGAGGGTAAAATTGGACAAGTGATCCAAAGCCCTTGTTCTCTACCTGGTGAGGTGTGGACAGTTAAGGGTCCAGAAGTCCATGGTGGTATTTGGCAGGTGACTGGACAAACCATGCGTAGGTCAAGGATTATACTAAGATGAGAATGAACAGGACAGCAAAGCATTACCCCTTTTGTAAACAATTAGCACAAAAGCAATTAGTATTTCACCAGGTCTCTGAAAACCATGAAGACAGTAACTTATAATCACACTAGTGACAAAAACAGGTGAGGTATATATGTAAGAGCTCAGGAAGATTATAGCTCTGTGAAATTAGCCACAAAATGACTCAGGACAAACTTGTGCCTCTAGAGTCTTTTGTGACAGTTATTATAAGTCACCCCCACCCAAGAACCTTTCCTCTGCCTCCAGTTTTATTTACTTTTGATAGGGCTGGCAAAAGTGTGTATCTTAAGTTACACTTAAAAAAAAAAACCAAACATTGTGGTTTCCTTTAAGTGAACATGTATGACTGTGCTTTGGTAATACCCTCTTCTAGGTGTTCCCCCCCACCCCAGGGCTGAGGACTGAACTCAGGGCATTTTGCATGCTAGGCAAGTGCTCTTCCACTGAGCTAAATCTCCAACCCGCCTTCCAGGTGTTTAAGACCATGTTGGTCTAAAGTGCCCTTGCTCTTATCTGCTCTCAGGGACAGCTGAGATTCCTCAGACTCACTCTTGAGAATGTCCGAGAAGCCTCTTGGCTTCTATAGCCTTCTTCTACCAGTTTTGCCTCATTTGATTTTAGTACTGAGTAATGATCCATGTACAGGCATATCGCAGTTATCCCATTCACCTATTGAAAGATATTTTGATGGCTTCCAAGTTTGGGCCACTTAGAATAAAGCTGCTAAAATGTGTATAGGTTTTTGTGCAGGCATAAGTTTTCATCTCCTTTGGCTAAGTAAGAAGGAATGTGACTCCTGGATTATATGATAAAAATATGCTTAATTTTTTCAGAATCGAACCAGCTGTCTTCCAAGATCCTGTGCCATTTCGTATTCTTATCTACAAAGAATGAGCATTCTAATTTCTCTACATCCTTATCAGCATTTTTTTATCATCAAAGTTCTGCATTTTGACCATTATGATAGATATGCAGTGGTATTTCATTATTGCTTTAATTTGCAGTTCTCCAATGATGTATGTTTAATTTTCATCTGTATATCTTCTTAAATGAAATGGGTATTAAAGTCTGAGGTTTATTTTTTAACCAGCTCATTGATGAATTCTAGGAATTCTTCATACATTTTGGATAGTACTCTGTCGAGGGCCATGCGGGGCTTTAAGAGCAAAGATGGCGCCTGGCTGAGAGCCAAAAGGCAGTGGCAGTTGCTACAGGGTTTCTCCTTAACGGCTACAGGGTTTCTCCTTAACGGCTGACATGTTCAACTGATCAGGCATTGGACGCTGTTTTCCATCTGTCTGCCTAGTAACAGGCATCCTATTGGTCACTTGTGGTGTAGCTTTATGTTGATTGGCTATTAGAATGTATAAAAGACACTGTTGATCTCCTTCCGGAGAGATCTCCAGGAGGAAGAAGAGAAGTAAGAATAAAGCTTGGCATGCTGAACCCGCCTGTTTCCTCTTTTATTGTTGCCTCGCTGGTCGAGAGTGACAGTACTCCTTTATCAAGTATGCCTTTTGCAAATATTTTTTCCCAGTCAGGAACTTGTGTTGTTAGGCTCTTAATGGTACCTTCCATAAAGCAGAATTTTTAAAACTTAAATCCTTTGTTTCATCAATAATGCCTTTGGTATTTAAAAAGTAATAACAAAACCTAAATATCTAGATTCTCTGCTATGTTCAAGTACTTTTACATTTCACATTTAGATCTGTGATCCATCTTGAAGTATGTAATGTCCATGTCTTCATTGTTTTTTGGCATGTTAATGTCATTATTCCTGTACCATTTTTTGAAAGGACTATTTTTCTCATTGGCTTTGTTTGTCAAAGATTAGTAGACTACATTAATGTAGTTCTGTTTCTGAACTCTATTATGTTTCATTGATCTATTTTTTATTTTTTAACCAATGAAAACGTATCTTGACTACTGTACATTATAGCAATTCTTTAAGTTCGGTGGTATCTGTCCTTCACCTTTGTTTTTCTCCTTCAATATTATGTTGGCTTGACTCTCCATATATCAACTTTTGGATCAATTTGTTAATATCTGCAAAATAGCCTGTGTTTTTAATTGGGATGCTATTTAATATGTAAGTTGGGGAGACCTGACGTCTTAATAACTTGAGTATTCCTAACCATGAACATGGCCTATTTCCATTTACTTAGTTGTTGCTTGCTTTCTTTTGTTACAGTTTTTTTTTTCCTCATATAGACCTTATATATACCTTGTTAAATTGTTACCTAGGTATTTCATACTTGGGAGTGCTAATAGAAATAGTATTATGATTTTAACTGCAAACTCTATTTGTTTATTGCTGGTTTATAGGAAAGCAATTGACTTTTTAATATTAACCTTTGCATCCTGCAACCTTGCTGTAATTGCTTATTAGTTCAAGGAGGGTTGCCCCTTCCTAATTCATCTGGATTTTCTATGTAGAAAATCATGTCATTTTTGAACAAAGTTAGTTTTATTTCCTCTTTCTCAATCTGTATTACTTTTATTTTCTTATTGCATTAGTTTCTATAATTCCAAAAATAGTCACATGCTGGTAATTTAATATGATGCATACAAATGTGTGTACAAAAATTTTGTTTTGGTTTCTTTAATACAAATTCAGTATGAGAGAAATACACTTCACCTGAAAGCAAACAGATGTGTGTTTGCATGCAAGGGCACAGTCACTGATCACTGTGGTTCTAACCCAAGACCTCTCACATGCTAGGCAACTGCTGAGTCATACCTACAACCATCACACTTAATAAAAAACTAATATAGAAAGCCCCTAAAACTATCATAACTTCCACCAGACCATTCTGTGTGTCATAATAATACAGACATCCTCAGTGATAATAGTTACAATCATCATATATCATGAGCTGAATGCTTTTAAATTCATGCTTTTTATAATCCTCATGTTGCCAAGCTCCCTAAGGCCAGGTTTTGAATCTCCTTTGTTTTTGTTTTCTTGGTAACCATTGGACCCCTAGTATCTAGCACAATGTTGAGAAGATGACATGGAGTTTAGCAATATTGCATGAATAAATGAATGAGTAAATATGAATTCTTTCTTCTTCTTTGCCAATGGGAAGCTTCATATTTAGAAGTATCTGTATTATTTCCCCATGTCAGAAAATGGTGGAGCTAGGATTGGAGCTCAGGTCTTCTAACCACAAACTCCCTGCATTTCATTAAAAATAGCTGTAAACCTTTAACCACCGCAAAAGGAAAGATACATATTCTGGCAATTTGAATTGTGATTTGGTTTCCTGCTTTTTGAAAAGACCTGGGAAGACGTGACATGAATCTGAACTGCAGAGAAAACGAAGAAGTGGGAGTTGATACTAAGTGTGTTGACTGTCAAACTTTTAATTTAAAAAATAAAATCAACCAGAAGTGTTGTTTATTTTTCTGAAAAAAATATAGATCTTATGCATATTCTAAAATAATAAATCTATGTCATGTCTTTGTACGTAACATTAATAAGAATGAAAATGTTCAAGAAGGAAGAAAAAGAAGCAGTTTTGAAGCATTGCATATCTTATCTCCTATTTCTTTAGAATGTACTATGACAGTGGCATATGATGTTTTAACTGAAAGGAACCTTAGAGAAAATCCATTTTCTCCATCTTTTCTTCTGTCATTGTAAGCATCTCCCAAAATCCCCTCAGTAACCATCTGAAGAGGGACCAACTAGCATCATGGGCCAAAGGACCAAGAAATTGAGATTCAGTTCCATGCTTCCTTTCTACCCCTAGCTTATAGCAGAGCAGCTTCCTTTATTCTGTTTTAAATGTAAGAAGCATTTCTTTGCAAATCCTTTTACAAACTAAGCTTTCCCTATAATATTTTTATGGAAAGATCTATCTACTGCCTTGAAAGGAAGGCAGTCATGGGCTAGATAACGACACAAAAATTTAATTGCCTCTCTCATCTAGTCATCTATCAATCCATGAAGTTGTCCTCCAGTTACTTTGGATGAGAAACAGAGAACTCTTCCTTCCCTATTGATTTCCTATTTTGCTTTTCTCTTGGTCTGTTCACACCAAACAGTGGTTCCCACTGAGTTTCTCCTAGAGCTAACTCTGAATTGCCAACTTTCCTTCAGGTAGAACTGGAACAAGGATAGTGAACTTTAGCTCTTACATCTTCTGGGCTCTGGAGAGAGGACAGAATTCTCAAGTTCCTTTAAAATGAATGAAATATCCACAAAGAAAACTTGTCTTGATCATGCTGAGGGGCTCTTTCAGCTTAACGCTTATAAGCATATAATCATTTTTAAGCATATCTTACCAAGATCACTAATATTTATCTTCCTGTTAATTTATCTTGCAGCTGATTGGGGGAAATGGTTGAGGTTTGCCAAAGGTAATAAGCATGAAAAATGAGTAGAGAAAAAGCTGTTCCTTCCACAAAAGGTTCTAAGTGGTTAAAGAGTAAGGCAGTCAAAGAACTGGGATAGCGACTCCAGAACTTTTCACTCACATTTGATTTTTGCTCAAAATGATGAGATTTTGCTTCTCTAATTTAATTGTCACAAAGTGAAAAAAATAGCATTTCCTGGATGCCCTTTGCAAATGAAGAAATTGAGGTTTGAAGAACAACTAAACTTGCGCAAGTCCACAGGTGGAGAGCCAAAACCCAACCTCAGGATCATTAATTGCAAGCCTCATTCCGTATCAGTTTTATTTAGAGTAAAAGTTAATGGACTAATGCTCACCTCAGCTTATAGATCTGGGATGGTGATCCTCTGGATAGTGTGAAGATTGGTATAAAGATTTATATCTTCTTTGTATTTACATACCTATTTCAAGGCAATGTCACCTGAAAATAGAAAAAAATGAATGAACGTTTACCAAAGTGAATTAAGATCCATAGATAAAATTCATGTACTATTTTTAAAAAAGCATCATCTTTGTGTTACCTAGAAAAAATATATATACATAATATATATAAAATATTTGCCTATTTTATATATTCATGTATACATATTTATATATATATTTTTTAAAAGACATGAGTGAACTTTTTTTCCTAAATGTGTAATGGGAAAAGATAGGAACAGCGAAGAAGTTTCAGGAAGCTATAGATTTGAAGAGTTCCTGAAATAAAATTTGTACTTATTTTATGACATGCATCATATTAAGACCTTGAGGCATTTTCATCAATCATTTGCTGGTTTCTTAGCATGATCATTTAATGTATTTTGTCAAAGTCAAATAGGACACCAGAAACCAAAATCCAATTGCTCTGTGGCAAGAGACCTTGCCTTGCTTTCACACAATGCTGTGAAAACCTGGCAGTCACATTCTGCCTCTGGTTTCAGGGAGAGCATTTGGAAAACTGGTTTTGCAAATCATACCAGGAAAAAATAAGAGTTATTAAGAATTATAAAAGGATTATATAGAAAAACAATTTGGGTCTGTGCTGTAACCTCTCCTAGATATGATTTAGCTTCATGATATTCAAAGATGTATTCAGAAGACCCAATGAGGGCTGGAGTGGTGGCTTGGCAGTTACGGCACTTGCCCGACATGCGCAGGTACACAGGTTCAAACCCCAGCACCCATGTACGCAACTAAGCGTCAGAGCAAAGAAAGCCATGTGAAAAATTAAATAAAAATTAATTCTTTCTCTCTCACTGTCCCTCCTCTCTCTTAAAACAAAACAAAACAAAAAAGACCTAAAGGAGATTATTGCTCCTTTAAAAAAAAAACAGTGAAAGATATGTTTCATTCTTACTTCTCTTAAAGCAATGGAACATATAGATTTTCAGAGCACTTTGGTGGTTCATTTGGACATTGAATAGCTAAAATTAAATTTCATAGACTTGATTGTGCCCATGTGCTTGTGACCTCCTCCTCCTTAACTGGGAACTCTTTGTTTATGTAATTTTAGGTAGATGTCATTATTAGTTTAATGTAACTCAGACTACATAATAATACAAGACATGTATTATGGCTCTAGCAAGCTAGATATTTAAATTTTGCTCCTGAAATGTCCCAAATAAGTATTCTTGATCCTTTGGTATATACTTCTAAGTGGTATTTCAGGAATACACACCCTTTTCCCTTGTGGGATTGGTTGGTTTGTTTTAGAGATGGGATCTAGCTATTTTTCCCAGATGTGTGTGGAACTCCAGAGCTCATGTGTTTCTCACATCTCAGCCTCCCGAGTGTGGGACTCCAGCAGGCCATCATGCCTGACTTGCCTTGTTTTTAACATCTTTAATGTGTAGCATCCAAGGTGACTATGCTTATCCAAATCAAGCAGATATGAAGGGAAAGAGTCAAGAAAACTATGCTTGGAAATTTTTAGTGGATCAGGGCTAGAAATGTTATCCATCACTTCCACGGACAGTCCCACAGTCAACATTAATTACACTAACACTTAAGTAGCTGTAACAAATAGACCGTAACAGTAAGAGAAGCATCTGGTGTGGCTGTGTGCTAAGGAATTGGAGGAAGTGAATATCTTCAGTATATTGCTGACATTATACCCCAGAAAGACTGCTATAAAAATTTTTATAAAAAATTCTACCCCTAGCTAGACTGCTATAAAAATCTTTCTATTTAGGTTTTTGGGGTAAAAAGTGACCTTAGGATATATGCGTTATCAGCAGAAAGTTAGTTCATTTTCTCATTTCTCACCCCTTTCTGGATCTTATTTTTTATTTTGCTGAATATTATATTTGCTTTGAAGACAAATATTGGAAAAATAGTTCATGGTATACACTGAGGTTTGGAGACAGGGAGATCTACATTTACCTTTTGCCTCCATGTTCCACTCCTGTGGACCACAAGCTAATTAATTTAATATTGTAAGCCTCAGTTTCCATGTCTTTGAAATGGGTATAGTGATCCCTAATTTTGAAGTAAACTATGAATTTCATAAAGTCCTTTCGAAAGTGCACAGAATATATGTTATCTGGCAAATAACTACAAGCTATTATTATCATTAATAAAGCATTTTAAGTGTATAAAAAGGATTTGTATTCATTACATTAACACTAAAATAGGTGCACTAAAGTGACCATGAACTACTGAGGCTTAGAGAACCTAGAAGTTGCTGCTTTTCTCTTTTTCCGTAATTTCTACCGTGAGCATTCTGGTTTTCAGACAGTACTATTCCGTGTGTTTTTGGTGGTTTAGAAAGTCAAAACCATTATAGACACTGAAGATATTGGCAGTCCAGAAGGAAACCTGTCTTAAAATACTCATCTGTGAGGGAAAGCCTGTGTTACAAGATCTTAGTCTTTAACTAATTATTTTTTCAATAACTAATAAATCATTCTGCTGAAATAACCCGATGAAAACTTTAAAATGTGGTTTCTATTTTCAGAATAGGTAAATTCCATATTGGAAGTAAAATTATTTATGATGGATATACAAATAAAGATAGGGGCTGAATGAGAGCTCTGCATTCTTGCTGACAGCTCATTGCTAACTATACCAGGGTGTATTTCCTTTTTTAAACATAGGATCGTGAGGATGTGAACCAAGAAATCTTGCCCAGATGAAAAAATTTTAATGATGTATTAATAAGTAAATGCAGTAATTCTCTTGTCTAATTTTTGTTTAATAATTTATAATTATCATTCACCTCCTCGTAGAAAAAGAAAATCCCTGAAAATCTGAAAGAATCGATGCTAAACAATCGCCTTTTAGTTCATAGGTCATTTTCTGTTATTCTTTAACTTTGAAGATTTTCTGTACTATGGATTTTATTTTAAAAGTTGTATTATTTAGGATAGCTCATCAATGTTATTACAAATCTTAACTCAACTTTGCATTTACAAATGATAGAATCAAACAGGTCTGTTTCTAGGGACTCACTTATAATGTGGAAATATATGTTGGTAGAATTAAGATAATTGTGCTTAATTCAGATAATGTAGGTAGGTTGAAGGCATCTGAAAGCCACTAGATCCTCCACTTTTTTCAGAGCTTTCTAAAATCCATTGTTCCAGTGAATGTTTTAGCATTAAATCATCCTTTCCGGCATCATAACCCCAACGATATACACGTTGCCAAATTTCATGGACACTTGTAGCTACCCTCTAAATTGAGTGTTAGCAGCAGTCCATAGCAATAAGCATTTCCCTCCAGAAGATCTTGTTTTCTTGGCTTCTGGAATACCAGGTCCTTCCGGGTTTTGTCCTGCTTGCATTGCCAGAACTTCTTCATCTCCTTTCCTTATTCAGCGTTTGCCTTCACTGTCTATATGTTGGAATGCCCTAGGGGAGAAGTGTTTGTTTGAACACATAAATATTTAAATGTACAGATACAAAAACAAAAGTAAATCTAGCCTTCAACCCAAAGGAGGGCCACGGATAGTTCAAGTTGCGTGAAGTAGGAGAGCAAAGAGCCAGGGGCACCTGTGGAGCCCTTCTGCTTAAAAGTGTTTGTACAGCAGCCCTGCCAAGGTGAGTTCATAACTATCAATAAACAACTTCAAAGAAAGCAGGCTCTGCAATTCTTTATGAAGTCCAAATTTCTGAATAATTTGCAAATGTTGCACTTGATTTTTCTCTTCGCCTCCATGCGGCTTGGATCACTGAATCATTCTTGAAGTTCTTTTGTTGTTTTAACACATTAAATTAGCTCATTACAGCTGAATATGTAGTGGAAAAATAGCATCTGTTTACACTGTAATAATATAAAAATTACTTACCAGTAACAGAATAAAGAGCAATTTGCAAAAGCTAATCATATTTGTGCACTTGTCTGCAAAAAGTAAATTGTTAATATATGCCCAAGGGGGAAAATCACTTGCTGGTTTAAGCAGTAGAAGCAGTGATATTAATAAGTATCACTTAGAAAACTCTGGTATTTAAGATTGAAATGTACCAACTTGTTATGAAAACACAGACATTTATTGATCTTTTTAATGTATTTTAATCCTGGTAAACTCAAACATTTAGAGATTTGGGTAGTAGCATATCAAATCAGATGTCTTATGTATTTCTTAATATGTGTAAACTCGAAATTTGAATAAGCCTTATTTAGAAAAAACTTATTTTTCAGTGCTATTCACTGATGTGTTGGAAAAGCATATCAAACAGTCCATGTTTTGATGCCCTGAAGCATTGAGTACAACTTTAATAAATTAATTTAGAAAATGAAAATTAATGTTTAAAAAATATCGAGGAAAAAATATAGATCAAAATCACAATTACAGTGTTCTCACTGAGTTGAAACTTTTGGCTTATTTCTTTGTATCCAGGAGACTGAGATGATTAGATTTTATAATTGGTGGGGCTCAGAAAACTGTACCTCAAAACATGGTGCCTTGGCATGCTGAATACTTTCAGCATAAGGAAAGGGGCTCAGAAATGAGATTTTTATGACCTTGTAGTTCCTTGTCCCTTTCTCCAAAAGGCAGGCCATAGAAACTAGATTTCTTCTTCCTGATGGAAGGTCATAGAAACTAGAGGTGAGTCCTAAAGTCGAGAAACCCTTTGTACCAAAGGCAGCCTTAAAACAAAAATATTACTCCAGTGTTTCTCCACCTTTCTTTGTAGCAGCTGGTATTGAAGAATTCTCTTACCCACCTTGGGTGATAGACTCTAAGAACCTCATTCCAGAAGGGGCCCTGCCCCATACCTGAGAGGAAAAGTTACACAAAGAGGCCAGGAAACACGTGGACAGGGGCTGGAGTGGTGGCTCTGCGGTTAGGGCGCTTGCCTTACATGTGTGACTACGTGGGTTCAACCCCAGCACCATGTACACAACCAAGTGTGAGAGCAATGAAAGCTACAAGAAAAGCTAAATAAAAATTGGTTCTGTCTCTCTCTCTCTCTCTCTCTCTCTCACTCACTGTCCCTCTCTAAAAAAACAAAAAGAAACAACAACAACAAAAAACACATGGACAGGCAGGCCTTGCTGGGTTCCCACTCAGTCTCTTACCATTAGGGCATGTCCTTTTCTCCAATTATGTTTCTAAGCGACTATCCATTCGTTCATCAAGTCTAAAATGACAGCTTTCCTGGGTCTTTGGGTTTCCATTCTAAAGACTCCTGCATCATATAAAACATTGGACAAATAATTCTTTCATGTGTTTCTCTTATTAACCTATATTAGCTGAGTGCCCCTTCTGACTCTTATGTTCAGCAAGAAAGGTATATACCTTTCCACCCAATAAGACTTTTATGTTATAGTTATAAAAATTTTTAAAAATGTGATTTACTGAATAGACCATTTCTTCTTTGGAAATAATACGCAGAAGTAGATGGCATATTAAAAAATATGATCAGGTGGCATTATGTGTTTTTCCTCCTATATCAGGGAAAGAGAAAGAACTTTATATGCAGTTGATCTGTAAATTTCCTGTCTCTGGATGCCAAGATTAAACCTCTTCTAGCACAGTCTTCCTTCAGACATGTTAATAATATTCATTAGGAAGTGCCTCTTTCACATTCAGTCAGCCTTTGATTAGTACTCCCAGCCCACCTTCCTGCTTCTGACCTTCCCTTTAATAAGATTCCTGTAAAAGGCTAATTCCATCCACTACAGTTTTAACTCGGAGAACAACCTTTCTGCCAGGTTTTGAGGACACCTCGCTAGGGCTTTCTGCAGCTGGGCTTTACCATTCCCCACTCAGCTCTGATGGTACTTGTAACATGATGAATTCAGCCTCTAAAGACCAATGATGAGAGAAACTATTCTACATGGCTGAGAGAAATGTATTCTTTCTTTCTGGTGAACTTACTCTGGTGTGAGGATGAAAAGAGAAAGATCCACTTTGATGTTGAAACGGGAGCACTTTAAGAAAAGTCCTTTTGTTTTTTTTTAAGTTGAGTGATGAAGTAAGTATATGTTAACATGAAAAAGGATTTATAAATGCATTATGCATCCACTAGTCCACTGTCATCTAGAGTCTTAGTCTATTCATTCAAATGTTGCAGCTGACCAAAGATTGCGTTTCAATGTTTAAATGGGAAAATATCTTTAATTTGTCTTACAAATGGCATTTCTCAGTGACTTCAGTTACCATCTGTTGCTGATTAATTCCTCAATTTAGCTACAGCCTCGACTTCATCTATAATCTCTGGGCCACGTGCTACAATTACGGCTAGCTCACAGTAACTGTTCAGTGAATCCTTTGTGAATAAATGAACAGATAGAAAATGTGAAGATGGGTGTACAGGTTCTGAAGTTCTTTGTTCTCTCATTCTTGACCTTTGCCCAGTGTTCCCAGAGTACAGACAACTGCTTTGGTGTTTAAAACTCACAGAACATCTGGATCAAATATCAATGGTTATATTGTAAACCTATTGGATTTCCTTAATATTTGCACATTTTAGAGTTGATCTTTGGGATAAGATCATTAAAGGAACAATTCTTAGATTTTGTAATGACAGATTAGAAATTCTACAAAAAGTGTAGAGGAAAACCTTTTAGTAGTTTATGGAGAAATAGGAAATTTTATCTTTTCTCTCAGTGTTTTTCTATTTAGGGTTTATGTTATTATGTGGATTTGTAGGAAAGAATATAAGTTAATGATGTCATAATTTCTCCACATTTCTAGAGCATAACATATCTTCTCCCCCACGCCCATTGTTTTAATATTTTATTTCAGCTATTTATATATTTAATTCTAAAATTTCCAGTTTTTTAATTTGTTCAACATAGACTTACATATTGGAGAGAATCATTACATATTCATGCATATATGGATATTTACAAAGTAAGTTAAGGCTAAAAGTTTAAAAGTGCTATTAACAATGAAGTAGTATTTCTCAAGTACTAGAGATTTCTATATGTAGTTAAAAGAATTTGGTCTTTTCGATAAGTCTAAAAATACAGTCGTCTTTGGAATTATTCATTGTTATTTCCTGGATTTATAAAAGCAAAACTGTTTCACTTTTTAAAATTTTTAATGAATAACTATCTCCATATTATTCCCTTGCTACATCCCATGCAAAGAAAGCTCCCATAAATAGCACAATTTGTGGTTGATGATAAGCTTCTTCCCAGAGAAAAAAATAATAGTTTGTGTTTGTGCCAGATGCTTTTCCTGCATTAAGTGCCATAAAAATCCCCCGAAGTGTGTTCAACAGATAGGGCGAAGTGCCAAAGAATGGCAGAGAATTAAGTTGAACCCTGTTCACACAGAAAATCCGTTGAGACACCATATGCATATTTCCATTTAAAAATCAAAATGTGAAATTAATTCAACGTGCATTTAGCAGGAACTATTTAGAGATGTATGGTAGATCCCAGGGACAAAATGATGAATATTATCAGGTCTTCCCCTCTCTTGTATGGGATTTGCTCTCTGTCAGGAGATGGGCACTTAACCCTTCTATGGCAGTACCTTAGTATGGGCACACTTAAGACCCAAGGCAACACAGGCTCTCCAGGCAGAGGGGGCTAGTCATACAGAGACTTCAAAATGGTTTCTTCTTGCGTCACTGTCCGTAGGAGAATGAAAGGGCTGTGGCTCCTTTATCTACACTGCAGGAATGGTTGTCCTCCTTAGAGAGCAGACTGTAACTGGGGTGGGGGCCCATTGACGACAGGAGAGACTTGAGGACCGAAGAACTACGTGTATCATTCCAGGATGTAAGTTTTTCCTCTCCTGCTGACACCAACAACTCATGATAACTTGACCCTCACACATAATTAGATTGAACATTTCTAATTCCCCCCACACTATAAATGGAATGTGACAGACACACTGAGGAAAGTGTTAAGCTGTGGCACTGTGAAGGCATTTGGTGCACTGGTTGAGTAGTCAGTCAAGGTGCTTTTCCTGACTTCGCTCAGTTCTGTTCAAACCTGAAATGTTTGCAATTATATCACTAAATTTAAAGCTCATTTGAGGTCTCTGGTTTACAATCCAGAAAAAGACTGAGCAAATTTAGCCGGAGTTCATGTTCTTTGTAGCGGGGTTAAATCTTGTGTGCCAGTTTCTAAAGCTCACTCTGTCCCCCGATCCCCCAGTCAAGGCTCCATCGTTAGCATTCAAAGAGGCAGCTGCTTGGGTTCCAGATCTCCAGAAGCAGTGGTTTCTTGCATGATAGGAACCAATCAAAAACTTGAAAATTAGCTTTTCTCACGCTAGTGAGCACCCTCTATTTCATTACTCATATTAGATACTTGAAAACATTACATGCTTCATGTTGAAGCTTTGAAAAGATAAGTGAACTCATTGAGATTATTATTCCTGTATTAGTACTTAGTAACAAAGTACTTTCTTTGTTTATAAAAGTTAGTTACCTAATATATCTGAGAAAAATATGACATGCCTTTTCCTTTTCCTCATGTTTAGATGTTTTCCCCAGCGGTGTATGAAAATTGCTCTACTTTTGTGGTATTATCATTTTTTCCCTGTTCTGATGGCTCTTACTGTTCATTTCTGTATTGAAGAGCATGGAAGACAGAAATACATTTAAAGTAAAGCATCAATCACCTGAGCTCACAAAGAGTACCCTTAATTGAATCATGGTTTCTTACATTGGGACACAAAGCAAGTCAATTTTAATTTTGTTCTTAATGTAGTCTGTTACTTACAATTTAACTATAC
The DNA here is from genome assembly GCA_004027875.1 of Aplodontia rufa. Classification (NCBI taxonomy): domain Eukaryota; kingdom Metazoa; phylum Chordata; class Mammalia; order Rodentia; family Aplodontiidae; genus Aplodontia; species Aplodontia rufa. The sequence goes on along the minus strand of PVKS010001584.1, from coordinate 59,276 downwards.
AATCGCAAGATATAATAAATTATTAAATACTTTACATGGGAGGTGTTATTAAGGAACAAAAATATCTATGTCACTTAGAACAATGAACAATTCTGCCTTCATATTTCTTCTTCAAATATTTTGGTAAATGGAGTAGCAGAAAAAATACTCTCCTAGCAAGCTTACCAGAGAGATTTTTGTCCGTTGTCCAAAGGCTTCCCTAGACAAAAGAGGGAATTACATCGCTAATACCAAATCAGTTTCCTACAAATATAACAGTGAATTTAGATACTCCTTTGTTATAGTGAAGTTTTAGAAGTTGTGACACAGGGCTTAGTGTTTGCTTTCTTATTGGAATTATAGAGCTGGGATTCCTTCCACCCCTGAAAATTGGATCAGCACTGAGTTTAGAGATAAAAGTAGTAGTGTCAGAGTTCTTGCTGCAACAATAATTACCTTGGAGAGAAAAGGTAAAATCTGGGAAGAGATGATCATAAGGACTTGGCAATCACTTCTATGTGGATTTAAAATTTTAAGGTGGTCTCCAAGGTTAATTTACTGTTTTGAGTTCACCCCTCTTGGATAGAAGTTCCTCAGTTGAACATATCTCTGTGTTATTTTTGACTTTTTTTTTTGGACTTGTTCGTAAAGAAACTAATTGATAATTTTATTTGAGTAATACACATTGTAGACATTTAGACATGTAAATATTCAATCTTTAAATGATTATGCATTTATCTTTAAAAATCTGGAATTTGGCAACTTCTGGGAGAAAGTGGCTTTCTCTGCCCTCTGAAGGTATGAGAATTTAAGTTTGTTAATTAAACTGACAGCGGACAGACTAATGAGGGGGACGCACACACATTTATTATATGCACAGGTACAGAAGCCACACAAAATTTGAGACTCTGGGAAGGTGCAGATGGTAGAGGTTTAGATATCTTCATAAACTACAGAGAGGAAGAGGGGATTGCAGTTTCCAGGAGGCATCTTTAAAGGTAAGGGGACAAAATGCATGGAAAATGCAGTCCTGATATTCAGGTAATCATTTCTTAGGTTGTAGCCATCAGAATAGGTGTTAGGTCATGCCAGACCCTCTCTGGGTGATGTAGGCATTGGCCCTTTTTCTTCCTTTCCCTGATGAGTTCTTCTCTGGTTACTGGGATTGAGGGAGGGGATTCATGGCACCTGTATTGCACCATGGGAGTTGCCTTTAGTCAGATGAGGGAAATGCGGAGAAATTCTCTCCCTGTGCTCTGGAAGGAGGAACTCATTCAGAGTGCAGGAGAAAATCAGCCAGACCTTGGTTGTGAGACTGCTTCTTTAATATAAAGTACTCAGCATACCTAAGCAGCTTACCTGGGGTATCTCTTTCTGAGTCTCAACAGCTACTTATACAACAAATGACCCCATTTTTGGAGAAAATGGTCTTGTACTTAAGATAAGCAGTTTTGAAACTTGGGTATATATTTAGTCTGTCACCTGGAGGGTTTATAAAACACCCATTTCTGTGTCCCACCTGCATAATTTGTCATTCACAAAATTGGAATGGGCATTGAGAATCTGCTTTAATCATCTTCCAAGCCAGTGCTAAGAAGTTAAGGTTACTGGTTAGGCCCACACTTAGAGAACCAGCGATTTATAGGAAAACAGTGACACTGAATCCCACGAGTATGATACTGTTCATTTTATTTTAATAAAGATTGTATACGTAATAAAATTACATGATATCACGTGTGTTCATGAAAATTGATGATGTTAACCAGATATGTATGCTTACAAAATATTTCCTAGTTTTTAAAAAAGCAAATGAAATCACATTATGTGAAGCAAAAGATATAGAGCGAAAGTGTACAAGGTATTCGTACTAATGGTACAAAATAATACATGAATGTTATGTTTTCAGTGAATTTCACAGAGTACTAGTAATTTATAAAGGTGCCTCTTACATAGACTAATAAAATAAGTGTGTGTGTTAAAATGGCAAAACCCCTCTCTAATGTTAGCCATTTAAGTATTTATCTTATCTACTTAAAAGTTTGGTTGTGTTTAAGCAAAGTGCCATTTTGAAATATGGAAGTTACAATTTCAGACTGAAAAGTCTGAGTTGTTACTGCTAACTAGGATGCAGTGGTGACCTCCAAACTGAACATTTTGTTCTACAGGAGTGCATGTGCCTGATTGTAGCGTGAGCACTTGCCTCTGGGATAACTTTGGTTAGATTTCCTGGTGCCATGTGCTATTTCAAATTTAGTATAGTGATTTTTATTTTATAGTGTCCTCCTATTCCACTTATTCCTCAAGAGTCTATTGTTAAAGCCTACTTCTTACTGTTTTGATCACTTCTCTGTGTTAGGATTCTTTTTTTGTTGTTGTTTTATAGTGCAGATTTCTAGGATGCACTATAATATTATCATGCTTGCTTACTTAACCTTGACATCATTCCTGTGAAAATGACCAAGTGTCTGTCTGCATCTGGATGATCCCTAGGTTTCTGCAAATGACTTGATTCAGAGATTGACTAATAAGTAATCCGAAACAATTTCTGTAAGCACATGGTATGCTAGTATAAGGCAAGAGCATTCTGTACCTTTACGCCCAAAGGAGAAACAGAAGAGTCCCAAAGGGACATCTCTGGCCAACTGTTTTTCAAAAAGTCTCTCAGCAGGATTCCTGCTTAGGTTTCAGCTTTGTCTGCAGTCAGGGAAAGATTAGCTATCACTGAATACTCTATCCAGTCTAGGGAGGAGAGTTGCTGCCTGGGTTTCTACAGTGCACCTGAATCAAGGTATCAAGGTGGACCTGTGAGCTACTGGAGATTCATATATATATATACATGTATATATATATATATGAAGCATTTGTATTAGGATAACTCAAAAGCAATCCACACATTCCAAAATTATTAAATAAAATCAGTGAACAAAATTTAAACTATCTAGAAGGGTTGTCTGTCTACATCAGGTTTAAAATTTGGATGCCCACCTGTATCTCAGCACCTGCCCCCATGCAGTCACAATCACAAATCACATTGGTCCCTCCTGCTGCCAACACCCCACTATACCCCGTCTCCCCCTGCATTCTACATTTCCTGGTCTCTTGATATTACTGTGCACCTTTCTGTCATTTGATTTGTTTTTTTCCAAATTCAGAGGAGCTTTAGTCACCTTTAAAAATATATATGATATTCTGTGATTAAACTAGTTGTCAGTGTACTTTGAGACTCATTTGGTGAACAGATGAATGTGAGCTGTGCAGTTTGTTTCAGATTTCAAAATATTGGGTGTCTCAATTGTGAGTCCACCCAACTGTAGGTCGTTGTCACCTACTCCTCCCCATGACTCCATTGCTGGAGGGCACTGGTATGTCTGTAACTGTGCAGAATGGGGTTTTTGCTTCTTTGTGGAGTTTACTTGTCTTTATTCATTGTGAGAGTTCTTTTGGAGTAAGTTTATTTTCAAAAATAGTAACATTCACCTGGCTTCTAGAATATTAAAATGGTCTCATCTGATGGGACATACAAGTAAGAGTATAGATTTGTTAGGAACTTTTAAAATTTATATTTTGGACATATAAGTGGAGGCGACACTGGTAATTGAGACTCAATCTTTTAATATACATTATAAAAACATTCACTTCTGTCATCAAGGTAGTGGGCCAGCATAGAATAGAGGAAGTTTGTTTTAAGGGAAGCTCTATTGCCAGTTACCTAGAAAAGTTATCTTGACCGTAGCATATAGCTCCCCAAAGTTAGAGCCAGATGATTTGACTTATTTAAAAGAAAAACAGAGCAGAAAAAAGATAAAACCCCGTCCATCAAAGTGACTTTCCCCACTTAAAATCAAATCAATCTAATCATATCACTGGTTTCTAAATTAACTACAGCATGTCTTTAACTTCTATTTTGGTTCACACTATGTCCTTTTGGTGTTATGTGTTGTTGGAAAACTTGTATACTGGTGCATGAGTGTGCTCTCTGTTCAAACTGTTTCTAATATAGAATTTCCTTGTCCAGTGTTCTTTCAATAAGGGTACCTAGTCCCATGAGATATCTTGTTGGAATGATGCAAATGAAGGTGTGGACTATTTATTTATTTCCCAAAAGATACCGTACTTCAGTACCCTGCCTACTGCAGTTGCTGAAATGAAGAGAATAATGTGACTATTATGTATTTTTTTAGCAAAACCGAGTATTTCCTTTAAATAAGCAATGGGAAGTAATGACCGATCTAAGAGAAATAATATTCCACTCCAATTTCTTTTATTGGGAGATGACTTTTGTAAAAATTTTGACCTGAAGTTCCCTCAGATCTAATTATCTCCTGCCTTCCCTCACATACCTCCCCCCAACTTCCCCCAAACACAAAGGCTTTCTGCTTTTGAATAAATATGTATTTTTTAAAGATGGCTTTCTATAACAATTAGTAGTCTCCCTAGTAACCCCACCCAAGTAGTGTTGGGAAATGTATATCATTGCTTTAAAAAAAAATTCTTGGCAAGCCTAGGCAAAAGAATGGAATTGGTCTCTTTAGGTAGTTAAAACACCTTGGAGCTTCTTGACAGTGGACCGTGGCATAAGAGATCCACATGTTGAAAGTGACGCTGCCTTGAATTTCTCAAGCTCCCCTTAGCAGGTAGCAAAGAGAAAGAAGGAATCGGGGAGTTGCCCTGCTGCCGCACGATTCCATCTCTACCTAGGCATTACATTTGCTTTCGAATTCTCCAGCTTCGCCCTCAGTCTCCAGGGTACCCACTTCCCTTGTTATGTTTGAACTGTTCTTGTAGGCACCTGTTGGGGACTGTATTAATAAGATGCATTGCAGAAAAAGAAAACAGATTTCCCGAGCCAAGGAGATGAGAGCCACTCTTTTCTAGGGCCTTTGTTAATCTTTGGGAGCCCAGAATCTTCAGTGGCAGAACAAAAGCAACACAGGTATAAATTCTTACACTATTTTCCCCACTCCACAAAGAAACTGCCATAAATGTGTTAGTGTTTTGCTGCATTTATCTTAAGAGAAGCCGTGGAATATTTTATACTTCTGTCCTAAGGTTTTGGAACTTGATTCCCCTTGCTTTCTAGCATCATTCTAAATAGAACCCTACTGCGTGGCTATGGCCAGAATGGTACCTGTTATTGAAAGGGAATCTGTATTTGCAGTAATACAGAGAATGCCAGTTTAGAAATGAGCCTGATTGCATGGTTCATTTTGTTCTCCTTTGTAGAGCCAGGCTGCGGCCCACTACAAAGGCACGAAACATGCCAAGAAGCTCAAAGCACTGGAAGCCATGAAAAATAAGCAGAAATCTGTCACTGCCAAGGACAGCGCAAAGACTACCTTCACCTCCATCACTACCAATACCATCAATACCAGCTCTGACAAAACAGGTTAAGCGATGATCTTTGTTGTTGTCGTCGTTGTCGTTGTTTGGGGGTGCCTTCCTTTCTCTAGTCCTGTGTCTGTTTAATTATGCACCTGCCACTTTGATTCACACTTGAACCATCCTCCTGTACAGTGGTAATTGTTTCCTCTCATTCTTCCCATGTCCTTAAGACAGTCCTTAGTTAGAGTCCATATTCTGTGTGATAAAAGTCCTGTGGCTGATGAGGACGACACGGTACTCATAAAGGCACTAGAAGCCATCTCCACTGTCACCCTTTTTGAAGTCAACCTTTTCAGCGTGTATCCATAGCACCCTGTGCACATACCTTAGCTTCTTTCTGCATGGCAGATTTGATTTAACTTTGAGTACACAGCACAGTATGCCAAATGAATCAAGAAGGTTCAAATAAGAGCATTATTATTGACTGGCTTTATTCTCATAAATTCCAAGCGTTGCATTGTTTTAACTAGCGGCTGTGAAAGGCTGGGCTCGTTATGGCTGGGTAACCTTCCTCTGCATGCACAGGTAAGTGTTATTGATACCAATTACTCTTCTTAACAGAGTCTTCGTGGTGAAATAATGGCATCTGAATGGCCCCTGGGGAAAGCTCCTGTAAAGGACCAGTTTATTCAAACACAGCAGAGGAAGCCACCAGGCTCTCCCTAGGCTGGCATTTCAAAACTTAAGATCGCTGGCCCTCCAATTTTACATGAAAATATATGTTGAGTGATGCATGGATGTACCTTTAATAAATCATTTTCAGGAACACAAGCACTAGTTCAGGTTGGTTACTTTCTAGTCTATACGGAGGACAACGGTGAGGAAAAGGAAATGTTCCTGTCCTTATTGATGGAAATGTCTTAACTAGAAGAGAATCCTTTGACCATGACTGATAAAAATACACATTCCTAAGCAGTAAGCAATCAGAACAAATTAAAACAACTTCATTACACACAGAGTGCATTGGACATGTATAAACTCCTCTAAGGATTGGAGCTGATGCTTGCTTCTTATGTGAATCTGAAAGGGTAATGCTACTCTCCCTGAACCCCAGTGGCAGACCGCATGTGTTTTCCCCGGGTAGCATTGGCAGATGCATTATGCCCGCTCCTTGAGAACGTTGTGTGCTCCCTGAGGCTGAACGGTCCTGTCCTTTTTGCCCTGGCACCTGGTCTGTTATGTTGAAAGTCCTAAGTAAAATGTCTCTTGAAACGAGTGAACCTTCTTCCACTCCTTTGGTTCTCTGATAAATCCACGTTGGTGCTACCACACTCTTAACAAGGAGATAGGGGAGGACCTGTCAGGTTCACTTCTTTGGTATCCAGAGCGAGAGATGGATCATGCTGTGTTATTAATTTAGATGTAAAAAGTCACAGGAAAAGCAAGTGTCTTTTACGTAATAGTGGAAGGCTCACTGCATTAATTTGGTGGCTATTGCAGAATGAGTTGTAATGAAGCAGTTGAGTTTAATTTCTGTTACCAGATATTGGAGCATAATAGGGACCCCCAAACCACTCTTGCCATAGAGAACTGATGATAGCTTCCTAATGCAAAAATATTAGTAGGAAGGGAGAACAAAGAAATTACTATCAAGGGTCAAAGTGTCTTTTTCTTTGCTCCCTAATTTTTTATTCCTAGACATTTTTAAAAATTCTTTTAGTTGTAGATGAACTCAATACATTTATTTTATTTTTATGCAGTGCTGAGGATTGCACCCAGTGCCTCACATGTGCTAGGCAAGTACTTTACCACCAAGCTATGAGCCCAGCCCCTTAGACATTTTTGTGATATATGTATTTTGTATTTTTCTTTCTTTCTTTCTTTTTTTAACCTGTAATGGCAATTTGGGTTATCTTGATTTTTCCTTAAAATGCAGAAATCCTAATTATGTTAAAGATGCACATCATTTAAAAAATGTTTGCTTGCATGATGGGTTGAACTGCTAGCTTGGGTTAGGAAAGTTGCCAGTGTGTGTCATCACTGTTATTCAAAAGAGTTGTGACAAGTACTTCCAGTCTATGAGAATGGTAGTCAAGAAGGTTCTGTCCTGGAAGTTACATAGTAACAAGCTTTGGATTGAGCTGTGGAAGAGAATCTACAAAAAATAAACATGCCAGAATTTACCTAACAGTGTAAAGGGGATTGGAATGGTGAAACATCCTTCCAGTCTGGATCTAGAGGAAATTCCAGAAGAGCAAGGGCTATAGGAAAGTCTATAAAGTTATTACTAATATCTGAAGACCAAAGGAAGAAAATAATGGGCATCAGAACTAACCCTTGGGGACAGATACCTAAGGAAAAAACATATGGAATGACACAATAAAGATTCCAGCACATTCACAGATGTTTTAAGCTACATTGTAACTTTAAAATTGAATTTCCAAGAAGTTCCCTAGGAGAACCATCCAGGGAAGCCAATTAAACTCCATCCATTTCATAGGCCTTTATCCAATGTGATTGTAATATAAACTAGAGACACTTGGACTGACAAAGTTGAATTTTCTTAAAATAATTGTTTGTCCAATTTATTACTTCCTGTTCCCCACAATGATTAAAAGTACAACCCTGAAAACAAAATGAGTCTCTGAACTAGTATTCTAGAACAGTTAAATACTTGGCAGCAGGAGGAAGAGATAAAGGATCTAGAATCAAAGATCACGTATTTGTTAGTAATATGAAATTGTAGCTCTTCTGCTTAATTTTCAAGGATGTTTTATAATTTATGAACTTATCCATACATATAAAAGACAGACACATTAAATCATATTGTACTGCTTTCACCAAATCATCTTGATAAACTAATACAATTATATGGAAAAAAACTACCTAAATTATATAAGGAATAAAAGCAAATGAAAAAATACTGAGTATGCCATGCATTAGTTGATGTGAACCCACAGAGAGAGTTGGGGTAAAAATAGTAAAAAGGACAAGAAGTGATCTGGACTTGAATTAGAAAATTGATTTGGGAATTTTTTCTAAACTCCAAAAAGAAGATACAAAATGCAAGTTTTGATTGCAAACTTACTTGATAAAAGAGAATTCTGACAGATATTTCATCTTAAATTCCTAAATCATGTATTGCTTGTTGATATAAGGAAGTCTTAATTGCCGCCTTGGGGTAATAAATTTGTCTAAATGACCTATGGGGTTAGCTTCTCTTAGTTTATGGTCTTGTTTTTGTTCTTTTCCACCACTCATCTCAGTCTGCGTGTTAGAATTGTGAACACAAGATAGTATTTAGTGATCAACTGCAATTGCTCATAGAAAGCCTAATTTATCTATGCGTAGGCAAGAAGAAACTCTCTAACATTAAAACATAATTTTAATTCTTGTGATCTACTGAGAAGTGTTAGATTGGTGAATTCACACATACACACACACACACACACATATAAATTTATAGGCCAATGTAACATCTAAAAATGTAAACTACTCAAAATAGTTTCAACATAGAAGTGAATACTATTCTTTACCAAATATTACATAGAGCAAGCATTTTCCAAAAGTAGCCAGAATTACTGTCTGATCTAGCAAGTTTTTTTTAAATTGTTTAATACAGAAAGAAGATGATGGCAGAAATCAAGAAATTATCTTCAGTATATCTTGCAAAATGTAACTTGTTTTCTCTTTTATGAAATGATCAATTCAGAATTGCCTGATTAAGTTCTGTGTGATGCTGTTGTGTGATTTTTCTTTAATTTTGAAATTGAGGAATCCCATTCATTCCCAAGGTTTATGTCAGATTGGGCTAGGTTATTTCTTAGTAATAAACAATCTTGAAGTCCAAATAGTCTTGCAACAAGTGATTATTTATTACATATTTATTACATATCAGCTGTGTTTCCTCTTCTCATGTGAGTTTAACACCAGGGCTGAGTTATTGAAGCAGCCAGTAGCTGGATATGTGGCTAATTCCATGGCAGAGAGAAGAAAGAGTCAGGAAGCAGCAAGTTCTTAGAGCTAAGTTTTAGTGAAAGTAATATCTAACATTCCTCTAATTTTTCAATAGAAAATCACAGGGCCAAGCCTGACCACCATGCAGCAGGGAGGAGTTCCCTTTTATGGAGGGGATCAGGGCAATAGTACAACATTGCACTATGGCTTCAGTTACCATTTGTGTTTATATCTTAACATTCTCTATGCCTGTCTTTCTCCTGAGTCCAGACCTGCTTTTCCATCCATGGCCTGTTGGTCACTTGCTTGGTTTGCCAATACCCAGTATTTATCAGGTTAAAAAAAATTAGTTCTCATCTTGACCATGATCCTCAACTTTCTACTCTATCTTTCCAATTTTCTACTGTAGCAGTTCACAGATATGAAAGCTTCAAGTTTCCCTCTTCTCTCTGTCTCCACGTCAGTCCATTTGTTGGAACTTACTTCCTTCCCATTGCTGAAAAGAGGCTTTCATACTTTGACATATTGTTACCTGTATCCTGATCTTCTGGGTGATGCCTTGCCTGTCAGTGTACCTGGTGTCTATCCAAATCCAGCTGCTTCTGCTCCTGGGCCTAGATAACCACAGCATTCATTCTATTTTCCATTTTCACTATGCAGTGCATGGATTTACAAATCCTCAGTGTACCTTTCTGCTGAACCTTGTGGCCATCCTCGGTGTGATCAGTGCCTGCCCTTCCAAAGTACTCTTCTACTGCTCACCTGCAATATTCACCAGAGATACATCTTGTCTCCCCATTCATTTTTCTCGTGTTGCTCTTCTAACCTCTCTCTTTAAAGTCACTTTTCTATTCTTCCGCCTGCTCATGAAGTCCCGTGAGAATGCTGTCCTTTCAAACTCTAATATTCTCATTGCAAAGTAATTTTCATTCTCCCATTGCTCCATGTCATGCATCTTGGGAGTACATACTTGATTAATGATTTTATTATTTTTTACAGAGTACTTTTTATATTAAATGGGATAAGTAAACAGTTTTAAAACTTGCAGCAGTCAGTTCTATGTTTTTATTCTTGAACCGAACCATAGTAAAGCCTTAGACTTCCTTTTTTTCTAGTGTAGATGCTCCTATGAAAGAGCAATGGTTCTTATTAATCTAAGGGTTCTAAATGATATTGGTCATCAAATTTCAGTGTTGCAAGTTTTAATAAAGGTCATTAAGTACATATGTCTGTTAAAAAGCTTTTTTATTTTGTTTTATTTGAGATTCTGTAGTTGTACAGGTAAAGAACACCTGACATTTCTAATGCCCTTTTAGTGACTATCAATCAAAAGTTAATTAGCCTACTGAGTATATGGATTTACGTTAGTCATCTAATTGGTAAGGTCTGAGAACATTTCTCCCTGGTGTTATTACATAATCCTCTTTATCAAGTCTCAGTGAATTGCAAATATATTCATCAGATAATGCCACTAAATTACAATTTAAATTTGCACTTTTCACTCTCATGACTCAGTCATCTTGCATTCATTTTCCTGTCTTTTTGCTGTTTTTAAATTTAAAATTGTAATCCAGGGATGTTGTACTCATCAAACTGAAAAGTGCCAAGATTAAGTACTTTTGAATCTATTGTTGAGAAAGTTCATGAATGCAAAGGAACATTTATTTGCTCTGCATTAATAATTTGCTCTAAGTGTTTACTGGAATTTCAAAATTTGTTCAGGGACTCAGTAATAAAGAGACTTTTCTCATGATAAAATAATAGCCAGTGAATGGAAATAATTGTGTGGCAACAAAGTCTCACAAAAGTCACTCCATCCAAAGATCACCAATCTGAATTTTTCCTTTCCTGAGCACTACCCTCTTGAAACAGCTGGTTAGCTCAGGGCCAATGCTAGGCAAAGCTAAGTACATGCATTTTGTTTTCTTTGGGATTTAGACAGAAATCAAATGATGGCAAAGCTGAAATAGTGGTAAAGGTGGTAGAAGAACAGTTTATAAGAAAAAACCAGAATCTGTCACTTAGAAACAGTTTTCAGGGAAGGACAAGTATGAATTAGCTTTCATTTCTGTTGTCAGAAAGGCGGTGGAAAGTTTGCCTTGTTTGATTCAGGCTTCAAATGTCAGAAAATACTGACAATAATAGCAAAATACAACCTGGACTTAACTTCAGAAAGCCATGTATATCTTATCTTTTTCATATATTTGATTGCACGATATTACCCCTGGAACTTTTTAGGGTGAAGTCCCCAGCTCTGGGACTGAACAGACTAGATTCTGATACCTGTCTTAAGATACCATTTGCAGACATGACCAGTGGTGAAGGTAGGAAAGGCACTTTAATCATACTGTGATACCAGGAAGACAAGGGGACTGGTGTCTTCAGCCCTGTCTTCTGAGTATCAACATGAGCTTCAGGTTTAACAGAGGGAGATTGGGGTAGAGGGTGAAAGAGATGCATGATTAACCATTCATGGGCACACTGTGGTCTGGTTGATCATTATCTGAAGACAGGGCTGCAAGGTGGCTCCAGAGAAGTCTTAACTGCTTAAGGGAACAGTCTGGTCCCCCTGAGATGGTTACTACTAGGGCAGCAGCCTCAGTTCCTATTGTGGAATAATTGTTCCCACTTGTGTGGGGCAATCTCATCCTTGTCTACATTCAGGGCAGAGCTTTTACCCTGCTTCTAGTTACCCATTAGCCATCTGCAGGCCCAAGTGCAAAGTCTGTGCTTCTTAGAAAAGCAACCACTAAAGTCCCTGTTATAATATGGTGTGTTGTATACTAGATATGAACACAAATATGTGCACAGATCATTATTTATATATAAGATTCTGTCTTTAGTGCTTCACTCTTAAAAGTTTCTCTGTGCCAGGTCTTCATAATCAACATTGGTTTCTTTGAGAAGAGAAGCAGATTATTTTGTGGGTTATGAATCAAGAATTCTGTTGAAATTTAAGAGGCAATTAAAGTGAGTAGAAAAGGGGCTCGTTTCCACTAACTTCTGTAAATCTGGTGCAGTATTGTACAAATACACCTCTTAGCATGTGGAAATTGTACTGGCCCCTGGGGTCTTTCTCTTTTGGCCCATTCTCCTAAACAAAGCCTTCCTGGGACAATCACTCCCATGATGAAGGATCCTCTATGCATCTTGGCATAGGAGCTGAAGCACCATTGTGAGACCATTTGCGCTTGAAGTGCTTTTTTTATTTTTTCAGCACTGGCTCAAGATTGGTCAAAGAAAGAGATTTTATCAAGTGTTTCCTTCTCAGAAGATGTGTAATAAGTGCCAGTAGAATGTGCTGCTAGTAGATCGTTAGAGAGATTGAAAAAATGAAATTCAAAAGAAGGTTAAAAAATAGCAAACATTTATTTGAATGTTGTGGCTCCAGGATCTTTCTGTGTGACTCAGTGATGACAAATTGTACATTAGGAGTGACATGAAAATAACAGAAACTATCCTATTCTTTTCATTTTCGTGCATGAGCAGATCTAGATGAATTGTTTTGCTGGTTCTATTTGGCTGATAAAAGTTTTGAACTAAATACATTACATAAAACTGCTCCTTAAATCACAGAAGAATTTTCACAATGAATTCTTCAACTTGACAAGAACATGTTGTCTTCCTCAACATAATGAATGAGTGAAGCTGTAAGGTACTAAACCTCCTAAAGATCTATCATCTGGCTTTGTGCTGGAGTATAGCATGCATGATAAGAAGGGAAATAAGAAATCTATGAGCTAGGGTATAATTTTATGTTCAGGTCTAAAAACAACTGGGTTCCTTGCCTGAATACGTTTGCATGTGTATACTATAAGAGAGGAAATACTTTCCTTCTGCCTCTTGAGGGTTCCATGGTTGAGACTGTGAACCTATTTGACAGCAGGCAGGTTAACAGGAGAGTAGGTATGCAAATGTATCATGTGCTCAGGGATGTCACATGGCAGAAAAATACATACCCCAACACCCACTGCAATCTAGAAGCTTTTATATCATATTCATGAGGAATAGGGGAGACGGGATTTGGGAGCGACTTAGAGGAGAGTGAATTATTTGGCAGGGGGAATGAAATTCCTTTGGGAGTCTAGGTGATAGCCTGTAGCAGTTTCTCTAGATGCGACACTGACTTTCAGTCTCCTCTCCTACTATAGAAGTTAGTCTTCCCTGAATGATGAGAGATTCCTAGAGAGGGAATAGAGAACAATTGAGTTCTCTTTAGAGAATGTGTCCCTAGGCAGGTAAGAGAGTCTAGAGAAAGTCCTTCCCTTTGTCTGCTGTTGTGATTAATATGAAGTCATCAGCATATCACAAGGGCATATTTTTGGGTGACTTTTCCCAAACTCCTTCAACATATAAGCAGATGTGTGCACATGTATGCATTGTATATATGTGACTGTACCTAAATCATCCAATCTATAAAACATATGATATGCTGAACACCTAAGTAGTATCTAAGATATACCAGACATCTGGATTGAATTGAAAAATTAAAACTCCCAGTGGCTTTGTTTACCCATGCTATACTCTTGGAAAAATCTGTTTCTGTGTATTTATGGAAGAGCTTTTTGCCCCATTTTAATGCCACTTTTAGCATAGAATTGAGTAGAAATACCCATACATAGCAAAAGATCCAGCTGTAAAGTGGAAATCACAAATTTAACTATGAAATCAAATGATGATCAAATATGACAGAATGACAAAAGAGCACCCAAGAAAGCATGTGGATGGTTAGGGAACCCTGATTGTAATGGGGGAAAGTAAAGGGGTTGAGATCTAATAGTTACAGGTGTGAAATATGCAACAAGACGTGTAAACAGCACATAGTACGCAAGTGTAATCAGGAGACGTTAAACCTCTGTGGAGTCCTCAGTAAACACAAAACGCAAACCAAAACAGATATTCAAGGTAAGAATTATACTTGCATCCATAATCTATGAATTCCAAACTCATGGACATGGTGTCAGACCTTCATTGTGATCTAGCCTTTGCCCATCATTTATGTCAGTTCTCCACATCTCTTCTCATCTCCAGCCCAACAACATCAGCTGAGAAGCAGGCACAAGGTTTATGGGCGCTTTTGCTAGACCGGTCTTCCATTGTACATTACCTTAGACCATGCACATGCTGCATGATGATACATGTTAACATGCATGCACACAGCATGTGCATGGCCATTCACTTCCTCATTCCTAATTCCAAGAGTGATGGTTTGAATGTGAGGTGTCCCCCGAAAGCTCACATGTGAGGATTCAAGAAGGTGAGGTGAAATGATTGGGCTTTAAAAGCCTGGTCCCAATCCCCTATAATGGATATATGGGATTAACTGGTAGCCGTAGGCTGGTAGGATGTGGCTGGAGCAGGTGGGTAATTGGGGCATGCCTTTAGGGTATATATTCTGTTTCTGGTGTGGAGTTGCTCTCTCTGCTCCACTTCCTGATGTGACACCTTGAACTCTGTTCCCTGGAGCCGCGCCTGCCACCGCAGTGCTCAGCCTCACCTCCATCCCTGAGCAATGGAGCCAGGCTTCCAGGAACTAAGACCTCTGAAACTGTGAGCCCCTAAAAAAATTTTTCCCTCCTAAAGTTGTTCTGGTCAGTTCCTTTATTTGCAGCAGTGAAAAAGCTGACTAAAGCATCAGGGTCTGTTTAGTCCTTGCACGTTTATCTCCTTTGTCACACCTATGCTGTGCTCCGCTGCTTGCTGGAACACACCCCTTTATTTCGTACACCTTTGTCCTAACAATCAACATAATTTTGAATTAAAAAATATAAGTAACTAGTATTGTGTTATGTTTTTTACCAGAATGATCACCTCAAGAATTCTATTAACAATAAAAACAACATATTCCAAATATATAGTAACAATTTGAATGCAGGTAGCCAAAAAGTTTTAGTAGCTGAACTCTACTGCATTTAACGGCTTTGAGATACAAATCAAAAATATTAACTCAGAATATGAAGGTGCAACCGTTGGGCTGAGCATTTCCCAGAGACAGCATAAAATTAAGTTGCTATTTTAATTATCATAATTGCATTCCGATTCATCATTAAATTGCTGTGCTACTTCAGTTTCTAATGAGAGTTAAGAACATTTTAAAAGCTCTATTGAGTCACATTGACTATGTATTGAACTTTACATTGTGACATTGGCATCAGGTTAAATTTGAGGGCAGAGAGCACATTAAATCCACAGGATGGAGCTGGTGCCACTTTGCCAGGGTACAACCGCTTCTAATTTGCTCTGCTTTTGTTATAGTTTCATCTGGGGACAGCCTTGATGGTATTTCACTTTCATGTGATTGCTCAAATCAGTCAATCACCTTCAGACTAACAGTTGGTGCCTGGCCAAAGTCCCGAGTGAAGGTTGAGATGCAGAATGTTAGAAGTAATGATACGGACCCATTTATACCTTATTTTGTTTTTTGACTAACCTCTGTTTCTCTGCCAGTAACATTAAGATACTATAATGTAACATTAAGTAACATTAAACCAGGGAGAAGTAAGGCTTTTCTTTCATACTGCATCTGAAATAGAATAGTTTGTGAAAAAGAAAAACTTTCCTATACTTCACTGAAATGATCAGAGATCTGTGAGCCTGGTTCATGAACTCTAGATTCTATATCTGTCCTTTTATCCATCCATATATTCATATTCGTTGATCTACACATTTTACACTATCTAAGATACTTCATTAAGCATTTTGCAATGAAAAATAATTGTAATATGTTTATTTTATTAATGAAATACTTAAATAAAAAATATTGCCATGATTAAAATGAAGACCCAGTTTAGGAACTCTGCTCCCCAAAATGTCTTCAATCTGATTGGAAAAATAAGAGATCACCACAAAATTTAATTCAAGGTAGGAAATTGGGAGAAAATAGCAAGAACAGCACCATGAATACTGAGCAATGAAAATGACCGTTCATGGGGGAGGTAGGCGGGGTCATAAATATTTTGTTAAACTTAATGTCAAGAGTATATAATCCCTAGGATAACTCCTTTCATGCAGTGTCTCATTTAATCAACATGTGAATTCTCAATATGTAGCTTCTGCCCTATAGAGGCTCACTCTAATGAAGAAGATGGAACAAAAAGCTGTGCCGAAGTGGCTTAAAAGTTTTATGTTTTTATTTTATCTTTATTTATTTATTTTTTTATTAAAGAGAGAGGGACAGTGAGAGAGACAGAGAAGCTGGTAAGAGAATACAGGGTCCAGGACCAAAGCTTTACATTTGTCCACATTTTGTTAATGAAGTCATGCTATTGTTTTTATTTTGTCAAAAAACTTTATTGTTCAAAAGTAACATGTTTTATCTTTTCATATAAACTATGATGGACAGTTTAGGATTTGCACAAGAAAATATTCCAACCTTGTTTCTCTGTTTATGTTACATTTTTCTTTTTTCTTTTTTTTAAAGAGAGGGACAGTGAGAGAGAAAGAGAGAATCGATTTTATTTAGTTTTTCATTTGGCTTTAGTTACTCTGACACTTTGTTGTGTATGTGGTACTGGGGTTTGAACTTGTGTTCTAGCACATGCCAAGCAAGTGCTTAACCACTGAGCCACTGCTCCAGCCCCTCAAGTCAAATACAAAAGAGAAAATAGTCTTTTTAAAGTCAAATGTGATTTTTCTATGTGAATATATAAAATTATCACATAAAGATATAAGATTACCTACAGTGAAAATGATCAGAGTCTTGCAGAGTATGTATGATCTCTTGGGAATTGTCACTTTGGAAAAGTGCTTTAATTCTTTTGAGCAACTAAGATCATATTTAGTACAGTAAATTTGGTAATTTCATCTAGTAATCTAAAAAGAATTGGCTCATGACCCATAAATTCATGATTTCTTCTACTGCTAAAAAATATTAGATAACTATATAGTGATATTTAAATAAGGCACAGTTGTCCCCGAGTATCCATGGGGCATTGGTTGTAGAACCATATGTGAATCCCAAAGTTCGAGGATGCTCAAATTCCTTATCTAAAAAGTCACAAAATTTGCATATAGCCTATGCATATCCTCCCATATACTTTAAACCATCTCTAGATTATTCAGAATACCAAATACAATGTAAATACTATGTAAATTGTTCTTACACTAATAACAAGGAAAGGAATTTCTGTACATACTAAGCACAGATGAATTTTTTTAAAAAAAATTTTGTATGATTAGTAGTTGGGTGAATTCATGGGCCAGGAACCTGTGAACACGGAGAACCAATTGTAATGTAGTCTTGAGTTTAGAGGTCATAAATAGGGAAAACTGTCAGTTTTCTAAGGAAAAAAATATATTTTTTATGTCCATAGCTCTTTAAAATTTTAATATGTTGTCATATAAAATATTTCATTTTATCATCATACAAAACAAAATGAAGCATACTTATGAAGAGTTATTTCTGTTATTGACCTCCTAGTTTTAAAGAACTTACTTTGCAGAACACTGTGAATATATAAAATGGGACAAGAATCAGTTGTTTCCATTAGTAGGAACATATAAATCTGTCATTAACCAAACGGTATGAAAAAAACATATTAGTGATACAGTATCTGTCTTCTAGTTATTTCCAGGTATTGGTATGTATCAACTTTCTTGTCCTAGGCAGGGGGAATACTTGACATCTTGATAGATGGATAGATCTTTAAAAGTTTTTGATAAAAAAAAATGACTTATTCTAGCAAATGTAGGTGAAGACATTTTTTCCCTGTGTAATCCAATATTCAAACTAGATTACAGGCCTTTGTATTAAAAAACTGATCTAATGGGCTAGAGTGGTGGCTCAGTGGTTGGATAGCTTGCCTGCCATTCCAAGACCCAGGTCTGAACCCCAGCACCACATATACAAGTTAAGTGTCGGAGGAAAAAAAAGGCCAGATGAAAAACTAAATAAAGTTGATTCTCTTTCTCACTGTCCCTCTCTCTCTTAACAAAATAAGCCAGAGAGAGAGAGAGGGAGAGAGGGGGAGATAGAGAAAGAAAGAATCAATTTTTTAGTTTTTCATGTGGCTTTCATTGCTCTGACACTTAGTTGTGTATGTGGTGCTAGAGTTTGAACTCGCATCCTCTCGCATGCCAGGCAAGTGTAATGACCTCTGAGCAACCACTTCAGCCCCTATCTCTTTTAAAAAAGAAAAACTGGTCTAATAACTGCAGTTGGAGCAACAGTGAAATGATTTACTTGCCATGGCTGTTAAACCATCAAGTACTTCTTTCTATTAGCATTCTTCTTCTTCAAACAGTGACATCTTTCATCAAAATTGCAATTAATGGGAGAGGGTCAGATAGTTTACTGAGTCACGTCCCTTGTCTAGATGCTTCCAATCACTGAGCTGTTGCTTGTGCCAATTGTTTATAAGACAAAAATAAACCAATTCAAATTTTATATTTATAATACAGAGAGTACAGAAACTAGAAATCAAGTGAGACTTGACAGACAAAGGTGTTTTTCTTACAAAGAACACGTTTAGAATCTGTAAAGCAAGCTGATTCAGTTTGTGGGCACTGTGTCATCAGGTTGATTCAGTGTAGCTATAGATTTTTAAGAATATTTGTCTTGGAGTCTGGAGCAGTGGCTCTGCAGTTGAAGTGCTTGCCTGGCATGCTTGAGGACCTGGGTTCGAACCCCAGCACCACATACACAACTAAACATTGGAGAAATAGAAGCCGGATGGAAAAACAAATAAAAATCAATTACTTAAAAAAAGAATATTTGTATTTATTTAGAAACCTTTGTTTGATGTTCCTCAAAATCCTTCCCAATTGAAGCTTCTGTACAGTTAGGAATTCTTACATTCTTATTCTAGAAAGAAATATGAAGGATTTATTGTGGTGCATCCTGTTCCCTGGTTTGGTCAATGAACATATTTGCTCTTCTGCAGTTTGACTGGTACTCAGTTCAACATTAGCATTATGCAAATCACAGATGTGACTATTTAGAGTCTCTGTGGTGTATTTCAATTTAATGAACGCTTTACCCAAATTGTGTGTGTGTGTGTTTAGCTTTATCTTTAGTGCATAAAGTAAAAGTAAAATTTTACTAACTGGATTAGGTTAAAAAATTATAAATATCTACTGTAAAAGTAGAAAAGTCACCAAGTTGTCTATTCAAGGCTTAGGAATTTTTTTCTACAATAGGTAAGTATTTTAGCCTTTGTCACAACTACTTAGTCTGATCCTGCCATTGTCAATAAATGAGCTTGGTTTTATTCCAATAACACTTTATGTACCGAAAGAGGCAGTAGGACTTATTTGGTTCGTAGATCCTCCTTTGCAAATTCCCTGTCTAGATGCTTCTAAATCCTGAGCTACTTCACGGTTGTATCAACTGTCTCTCTTTCTATATATATAAATTAGTTCAAACTTTGTAGTAGAAAAATTTAGTATTAGTATTTCTCTTGATTCTGGTGTTTGACTGATATTAATTAAGTCGGCTGCACTTCCATAGGCAGGGAGTGGGAGTGCATCTTCTGTGTTCAAGTCACATGGCACCTTGTGTGGACCTGCTCACATGTCAGTCTGTTGATGCTGCTCATTGACTGGAACCTTGGCCAATGCTGTTGCCAGAGCACCTACCAGTGGTCTCCTCACATGGATGACCTGGAATTTTTCAAAGCTGGCATCTGGGCTACAAAAAGGGACAGCCAGACTGAAGCTATAATTCCTTTTATGGGTTATCCCCTGAAGTCACAGCCTGAAGTCCAGTATCCTCTATTAGTTCAGACAGGCAAATACGGAGAAGGGCTTGATTCCACCCAATGATAGTAGAGTGACAAAGTCACACTGTAAGAAGAGCATATGAAGTTGGAGCAAGTTGCTGTGACTATAGTGAAATCTACCACAGTGGTATTTTGTTACTTTATGATTTATTTACACCACTTGGGACCACAACAACAGAAAAGGCAAGACAACTAGATTTGGAGAGCAATAAGAGCAAATCACAATGATAGGAGGGACACATTAATGATTGCGGCTAAGACAATCAGGAACACAAAACAAGTTTGTATAAGGTTCAAATATCAGAGCCACATGTTCAAAATAGAAAAGGAACATTTATAAAAGATGAGTGGATCATCAGAAGAGGTCAGATGAAGGTCTTGAGTCCAAATCCATACAAACAGGAAGGGAGTCCAAAAGTGATCTCCAAACTCAAAGAACAGGAAGCCCTTGACACTGAGGCTGTGTTCTAATCAGCAAGGACCTCCACAATGTTCTGAAACCCACTGTAGATCAAGGACAGTCAATAGCAGATAAATGAATGTTTCCAGCTGGAAAAGAATGAGTCTTGACTAGTGAAGCTGAAACCTGACAGGTGTCACAGAAGCAAAAATTTCACTGAAATGACTACATCGACTGGTTGATTTGACATCACAGATCCAAAAATAGATGGAACAGCCCATCTGGGAAGCTACAGAATGAAGAAAGTCTTCAAACTCCAGCTCCTAACTTCTCTCATTTTTGTGCTCAATAAGCCAGTTTCTGCATTAGAGCTCTCAGAAGAGCCCTTCAGAGCATGCACCTTGATACGAGAGCCCTGAGACATCTGTTGTGCCATTTTAATCATTCCTCCTCTGCACCCAGCCTTCTCTGTCTGTAGACCAAATGTGCCTATTTTTTGCTCCGCTGATTTAATAGCCCCAGGAAAGTTGATAATGTGATCATAGAAGCTCTGAGTGGAACGTCTTGAGTTTCATCTCCAGCCTTTCCATGGGAGTCCCTGGGCTCTGTGGACTCTACATGTTTGCTGTGCTTCAACTGCCTTGGGTGCAGAGCCTACTGAAATGCTTCTTTCTCAAGTGTGTGTGTTGCTGTGCTTCTATCAACCACAAGAAAAATTTGCATTATTATTTAGCAGTGTTTTAATAGGTTTCAGTCCATTAAAAGCAAAAGAATGCATTAAGTGGCATCCTTCAGCTTTTAACTGGGAGCTTTCATCAGTTTATTAAGAGATTCTAACTGCAAATGTACTTGTTCCGTGCTAGGACATCAGGCTGGCTCTAAGAGCAACAGCAATGTCCTCTGGGACTAGAAACCCAATTCAGGTAATGTGTTTGGACTGTTTTAGAGTGATTAAACAAATATATGCCAAAACCTACTTTATAGAAAACTAAAACCCACTGGATTTATTAATACTCTAAAAACCCTGGCCTTAGAAAATAGTTAAAACTAAAGTAACAGACTACCCAGTGGGCCCAAGTTTATTCCAGCTTCCATCTTCTTAGTGTGAATTCTACCCTTTTTCTGGAGAGCTGTGATAGTGGATGGGTGGAAGATTAAGAAGGAACACTGGAGGAATGTAATTTTGTATTCTTACTTAGATAGATGTACTAGGACAAGATGAGTTGTTTTGCCTTTGTGGTAGTACGGTGCGAGATTCTATTTCTAGATGTGTAGAGGCACATGGGTACCAGAAAAACCAAATTAATATTATTTTCCTGAAGAACTGGCATGCATTCTCCCTTCTCAATGAGAATCGTACTTCCCTTTTTGCCTGAAGATTGGAACAAATACTATGAACAATTGTAACCCTCCTTGAAGTTAATGGAAGGGAAAAGGAAGAGTTAAGTAAAGCACAGGAAGGGAAAGAAGTATAATTTTACCTGTGTTTCATTAGAGTTAAGGGGGAAAATACATGCAAAGTATACTATTCAACCTGGAGAGATACAGTGATATAAACATAAAGTTCAATATTAAAGAACATCCTCCTTTCCCCTTCCAGAGTAGCATGGTAGGGACAGTTAGAAAAGACTCACTTGATTTTAGCACATGAAGAAATTGCATTTCCAGGGCATATCCAGTTGCAATAATAACAATAGCTTACACACATAAAGCACTTACCATGAGTCTAGCCATGTTATGTTTTACATGGATTAAAACATTTAAACCTGGCCGCAGCTTTACAAAAGTTTTGCTCTTTTTTTTTTCTTAATGAAGATACTAAGGCACAGAGAGGTTAAGTACTTGCCCTTGGTGATGATTTTGCAGAAACCAGGACTTGAATCTAGCAAATGTAGTTCCAGAGAACTGATCCTGAGCATTATGCATGTTGCCTCTGCTATCAATGTTGTGATCTAGCTCTAGGTGTTGTAGTTTCACAAAACATATCTGAGACTTATCCTCAGTCCAGTTTCCTCCATTCTCTTACTGTATTAATATTTATATTACACATAAGTGTGTGTGTGTGTGTGTGTGTATTCTGTGGTGTGTGTGTGTGAGCACACATGGGTACATTTTTGCTTACCATTATATTTGGAAGCATCAGTAAATATATAGAAGTTGCAATGAGAAGGATGATAATGTTACTAGATCAACTGTCACAATGTCAGGTGAGTTTTGGAATCCACCAGAGATACAGTACTCAACAAATATCCGTTATTCCATTTCCATGTCTCTTTTGCATTTATATTTGGGTCATATTGTGAATTCTAGCCCATGTATTTATGAGCAAGAGTGACAGATTGCAAACCACTGTGTTTATAAAGGGAAAAAGCGTAGCACGTGGAACTGGAGTGGTAAATGGAGAGTGAATGAATGACAGCATAAAGTGAACGTTTTTCTTGATTAGTTGTATGTACTTTCTGCCACTTGTAGTAGAATAGAAGCTTCTTAAGATCTGGAATATGTCTGTTTTGCTCATGCACATTCCTAGGCCATCATAAAAAGCACCATGTAGTCATCAAATGAATCGAATGAATGAAAGAACTTCCCTTTAAAGAGAGCACTCAAGGTACATGCCTGACTTTGGAGCACTTCTAGTGCAGGTGTGTGACAGGTTATTAGGTGACAGGTTTTGGAGCAAGCTCCAGCTCTGGTTTGTGGTTATAGTAGATGTGATCTAATGTCTATCCCTGCGTTCACACTTATGATTGTTATCTCTTAACACTTGAGCTTTCTTGATGGCCATAGCTTTTAGCTTTTTACTCCCTAGCAGATAGGAAATCCAGTTGAAATGCTTGTTGCAAAACCATGGAGAAATAGTGCAGGCATTTTTTTTAGCTCTTCCTGTGTGTGAAGGCATTTATCATCTTTTGATAACATGTCATCATGTTCAGAGAAATGGACAGCATGTACTTTGTAATCAGGACAGGAGGCTGGGGCATGACTGATGTGAGCCTCTATCGGGTATCATCGTCAAATATGAGTCTTTGAAATGTGTGTGTTTGAAAGGCTTGTACTTGCATTTTTGATGCTTGGCTCTATTTCTTCATATGTAGTTATAAATTAATGTGCGCAGTGACACCTCATTTCAAGTTGGGTGCTCATATTTATGCATGGCCAAATCTTGATCATCAGTCAGATTAGCCTCATTATTCACCAAGCATCCCTTCCACTCAGCTGATCGTTACTGGATTTGTGACTCTCTAGACAGATTCTTTCAGACTCTATGCTGAGTGAGTTTCCAGAGAGGGATAGTCCTTAAATTGACAGCTATGCAAATCAGTAGCTAGCCACTCAACACATAGGATTATTCTATGCCAGGTAACTATTTTTGGGTAATTCATTGCCATCAAGAGGCTTTCAGTCTTGTTTAGTAGGTAAAATCAAAATGTAAATTCTAGGGCTGGAGCAGTGGCTCAGCGTTTTCGGCACTTGCCTGGCAAGCACAAGTTCCCGGGTCCAAACCCCAGCATCACTTACACAACTAAGTGTTGGAGCAACTAAGGCCATGTGAAAAACTAAATAAAGTTGTTCCTCTCTTTCTCTGTCCCCTCTCTTTAGGAAAAAAATGTAAACTCTATGATGTAAGTTGAAAGACACAGGCTGAAAGAGTAATGTGGTGGGGTGGGGTACAGGTGAGTCTTTTGGTTTGGGAAAAGGTGGTGAATCTGGAATCAGACTCTAGGTTTCCAGTCTCTGCTGTACTGTTGAATTTTCTTCATCTCTCATAACTTATAGTGAGGATGATTAATAGCACAGTTAAGGCCCCTCACATATTGTCTGGCATGTAATTGGCACTCTGAAATGTTAGAAAGTTACTGTTTATTAGAGTCACCACTATTATCATGTATTGTCATCTTGAGATAGTAGTGAGATATCCCACTTCTCTGAGTGTCAGAAATGGAAAAAAAAAATGAAGTTAGGAGAGGTGGTAAAAAATCTACTTTCTGTATAAAGGAAATCCCAAGGAGGAAATAGAGCCAGCAAGGAAGGGCAGAAATGGTGGTAAAGCCACAAAGCATGTCAAGGCATTTTGGGACCTCTGACATAGCGGATGGGTAGGAATCAGTGACATCAGTGTGAGTTTGCCACCATCAGCTGCCAGTTTAGGACAATTCATATTCTTTCCTCAGGTCAGCTCCAGTGTTGTGTAGAGTTTTCCCATCATAATTAACATGGGTGTCTCCTCTTTGAAGTCCATCTTATGGCCTGTCACCCATTTGGACAAGTCTGCAAGCCCTTTGGATCCAGACAAGCATCTTCTTAGAAGAAATCTCACCCAGCCAGTTGATCACAGTAACACTATGGCTCTAAAACACATGCATGTGGAATTGACCTGGAGTGTGGTTATAAACAAATAAATCAACTTAAACAAACCATGGGTAGTGTTCAGTTCCGGAGAAGGTAGAGTAAGCCCACTCTACTCCTTTCCTCGTGAAAAGTACAACTATGAGCCCGGATAGGATGCATAAAGCAATCATTTTGTGACTAGAGTGAGAGAGAATGGAAAAAGGAGGAGGACTGATGGGGACCTAAGGTCCCCAGGGGCATTACCAGGTGGTCAGCTCCTCATTTTGCATTTGTTTTTGTCTGCTTCTTTTGTTTTCTTTCCTTCCTTCCTCCCAACCTGGAGCTGTCAGTGGGTGCAGACAAAATAGTCCCATGATAAGCCTGCTCTATTTAGTCTCCTAGACCTGGAAGATTCAGCTCTAGAAGATGGGACCCTTTTGGAAATATCCATTGTACTCCAGGAGAACACCACCAAGAAGCTATGCCTCGCCTTCTCTGCCTCCCCTGCTTCAGAACCAGAGGGAAGAGTCCTGATGACCACTCATGCTCAGCTCTCATGCATAGAGAGGCAGGAAAAGCAAATGAGCTTAAAAAAATATGCTAAATCCCACCAAAAAAGAAGATCTGGGCCCTGCCCACACTCAAGGCAAGGGGATCACAGAAAAACATGAATACCATCAACCAAAGTCATGGACCGTCTATCCTGGATTCTGTCCATTTAATTTAAGTATCAATCTTGGCTCAGCAAATATAGTCACACACATTATAGTGACACAATTCATATGTGATTTATATCAATGTATCAAATTACCACCTATGGGTCAACCATCTGTTTTTTTTTTTTGTTTTTTTTTTAATTTATATATTTTTTGATACGGGATTGAGCCCAGGGGCACTTAACCACTGAGCCATATCCTCCGCCCCAACCATCCGTTTTTTTAATTCAAGCTTTATCCATACACATCCAAAACAAACAAAAAGGCCCTGGGAAGACTGCAAGGCAGAGTTCTATTGACCAGCTCTGGCAAAATGGTTCTGGACCCTCTAAGTATCCTCCTTTGACAATCTGGCATGATGTTAACCTTTGTAAATAGAGGGCTATGCCAAGGCATTGCTGAAGGAAGGTTCTTGATTCCTGGTCTTGGGTGCTTTCCTGTAGTATAAGGTGGCCAGAAGCAGTCACATGCCAGCAATATCTCCCAGAATACCCCAAGGCAGTTTTAAAGTATTGTAGCTGTGGGAAGATTCTTTTTGAGCAACTTTCTTTGTTATCTAGAGAACAAATTTCTAGCAAGTTCCACCAAAAAGTCCCATAGAAACCTCGTCAGCATTCAGTGAGTTATGCCCATACCCTCTCCAATGAGCTCTGGCTTGAGGGAGGGGGACTTTTCCCTGGACATATGATTTGATCCTTGCATCTGCTAATCCTATATTATTTAGAAATCTTTTTACCTCTTTCTTGCTAATTTTCACGAAATGATCCCATTATAGTTAATATTAAATTCTCCATGTTCAAATTATTGTGCTAATTATTTTGGCCAAATTACTTTTGGACTGTGCTAAAGATTGATACCAAAGGCATGATCCATAAAACAACTGATAAACTGAACTTCATCAAAATTAAAAACTTTGTGGCCGGGTGTGGTACCACATACTTGGGAGTGACTTGGGAGGCTGAGGCAGGAGGATCACAAGTTCAACCTTAGTGAGACCCTATCTCAAAAAATAAAAGACTGGGGATGTGACTCAGTGGGTTCAATCCCCAATAACAACAAAAGTATTGTGAAGGTCAAGCCTTAGAACATATTTTCAGTTCACATATCTGACAAAGAAATTGCATCCAGAATATATAAAGAACACTTTACACTCAATAATAAAAAATGGAAACAATCCAATTTGAAAATAGGCATACAGCTTAAACAGACATTCTTCTGAAGAATGCACAGATGACAAATAAGCATGAAAAGATATTCGATGCCATTAGCTCCTGGGAAAATACAAATTAAAGCCTTGTTAAGATACTACTAGGTACTTGCTAGAATAGCTAAAATTAAATATCAAATTCTGACAATACTAAGTGCTGATGAGAATGTGGAGTGACTGGGACTTTGTACATATTGCTGGGATAACCCAACTAATACAGCTCTTGAGAAAAACATTTTGGTTTTGTCTTATAAAGGCAAAAATACATTGGCCATTTGATCCAGTGAGCTTACACCTAGGTATCTATCCAAGAGAAATGAAAACTACATTCACACAAAAATCTGAATACAAATACCTGCAGCAGTTTTATTAATTCTCAAAAATACTGGAAATGACCCAAATGTGTTTTTTTTGGGGGGAGGACAAATGAATTAACAATGTGTGATTAAAATGATACAATGGAATGTTACTCAGCATCTCAGAAAAAGGAACTATTGTCATATGTAACATCTGGGTTTGATTTTAAAGGCATTATGGTAAGTGAAAAAAGTCTCAAAAGGATCCATCCTATATTATTCCATTTATAAAGTATTTTCCAATTTACACAGATGGAGTAGTTTTAAGAATTAGGGTTGGAAGGAAGCTGTGACTGTAATGAGCAAGCATAGGAAGAAGGCTTTGTGTGTGACATAAGGCCTGTTCCTGATCATCGTGGAAATTATAAAAATCAATACAACTAATAAAAGTGCCTTGAAATATAGAGAAAAGATTGCATGTTAAAGCTGCCAAAAATCCAAATATTATCTATGTTTTAGTAGTACTTCTTACAATGTCAGTTTTCTGATTTTGATGTTTCTGTGGTTATATGTAATGTTCTTACTGAAGGAGTCTGGAGGACAGCTGCATGACAACTCTATACAATATTTGCACCTTCCATGTGGATCTAAACTTTCTTCAAAGTAAAACATTACCCAAAGCCACCTACAACAAAGAGAGAAACAGAGGCAGAAGCAGAAGCGTACCATTATAGACAGGAAGAACTAAGCCATCATAGCTGCTGATGCTGTGGGTTAACCAAAATCACCACGTCCTGGAGATCTAGCTGGAGGCCCAAGAGTTGTCACTTTTTAAAAATTTCACAGATAACTCTGCTGATTGTAAAGATGAGGAAAATACTGATTTAAGGCACTTGAGAGCATCATGGGAAAGTGCATAAATGATCAGAAATATGGAAACCTGAAGGATGTGTTGACAGTAATGTCAAATAAGTCAGGGTTATTTATTCATTCATTTATCCAACAACTACAAATGAACAACTATTAAATTCACATGCTACAATAAGCCCCAAAGACTCTAATAATAAATAACAATAAATAATAATAAATCAGCCAAGCAGATGGTGAATGAACATTTCAAGAAGGCAAATTTCAAGTCAATAAGAAAAGCTTCATTAAAAACTATAAAAGGTGTCTGAAAGTAGATGGTTCTACCTTGTGACACTATGAGTTCTCAGTCTTTGTGGTTGTGGAACAGTAGTGAAGAGAACAGAATAGGCTGGCCTGGGGTATTTTGGAGCAGAATGTGAAGGGGAATGATTTGAGGTCTGTTCATCCTCCCACAGAGCTCTGTAAGGGACCATGATATGGAGTTCAGAACCATGTATTGCTCAACCCTATCTTAATATCTGTTTTTATTGCTGAGAATTGGACTTCATCATCATGTATTTCTGAAGAAATAGTCCCTTGGCTAAAATATGCAATTAAAATCGTGAGAATAAAGACTTAAGACTGATCACTTCTAAACTTGATACTGTTTTTAACCAAAGTACAGAAGGAAATTAAAGTAGATTATTAGAAATCTATAGATTAGACGGGGCACTTTATAGGAACCCCAGATTTTACATAGGAAATTCTGTTTTGGAGTTCCTATAGTTTTTTTCTTTTTGAGAGAAACCAAGAGTCAAATTTATTGTTTCATCTGGTTTTTGTTTTTCTAATACGTAGTTTGTATATGTGCTGCTGGGGATCCAACTTGGGTTCTCCCACATGAGGGCTAACACTATACCCATGAAACACTGCACCAGCCCATCCATAGTATCTTTGTATCTTTTGTTTTCTTTCTTTTTTCTTTTTTTTTTTTGAGAGAAAGGGACAATGGGAGAGAGAGAAAGAGAGAATCTATTTTATTTAGTTTTTCATGTGTCTTTTGTTGCTCTGACACTTTGTTGTGTAAGTGGTGCTGGGGTTTGAACTCGCATCCTTTCACATGGCAGGCAAGTATTCCAACTACTGAGCCACCGCTCCAGCCTCCTCTAATCTATATAATAGTATCACCAGACTACATGGCGTCAGCAGTCTGTGTATCATCTCCAATAAAATAATGTGCTAGTGAATTAGGTTGTAGTGCTGTGCTTTTTGAATGATCATTAAAATACAATGATCCCTCTTTATCCTCTGGACTTTTCCTTATTGCAAGGAGCTGCTGGTCTTGCTTTATGTGATGAGACTAAGGGAGCCGTAATGGACAGGAACCTCTGGATTATGATTGGACACTGAATTAAAAACCCAGCAACTAATCCTCCTGAGGTCCCCCTTTTTATTCCCTCTACAGAAGTGGGAAGTTTATCCTTTTTAAAAATTTTTCTTCTTTTCCCTCTATACACATAAGGATCCACCATATTTTATCAGGTGCCACCATTTCTGCATATGGCTATTTTAATATGGGAAAATGATATTAATATTTTTTAAAAAAAGCAGTTCTAATTTCTAGTGGTTGGAGATTTTATTTCCATTTTTTAAAAACAGACCAAAAGGAATAATCTGTGTGTTTAAATAGCAATAATTACCATAGGTTCTGCTTGCATTAACACTGTCTGAATACATCAGGAAGCATTTGTCATAGCTAATGCATTTCTGTCAAATCAAGTAATATTAGAGAGGGGCTTTTGTAATGAATATTAATATAAGAGACAGCTGTAAGTGAAGCAAATTATAGAGGCAGGTAAATGTGGAATTAGTGGCAACTGCAAAGTAGCCTTTCATTACAAATTAAGTTCTTCTTATGATGTTAATAAAAATTTAAGGCTCTCAGTAGTCATCAGGAGCCTGCTGAACACTGATAGGACTTTGAAAGTACTTTTCTTGTACTCTAATTCCAAAACGAGAGCCTTAAATAATTTTGTCATATAAAGGAATATTTGCGTGTCTTAATATTTTATTCCTGCCCATAAATAAATTTTCTTTTAAAGAAATCTCTTCAGTGGAGTTAATTTATTTTAAATCCAAGGATAGTTCCAGATGCATATGTTTAGAGAATAAATTAAGTAAATAGAGCACTTTGTGTTCATTGAAGCTAGATGCTGTATAAATAAGAGATCATTAACACATCGTTACATGCGTTAATTACACATGTAAATTATGGATCAGCTATGAGAAGAAAATATTCCACAAAAGTGACATAAAGCCAAGATATATTTCTCAAGTGGTATCCTAGACGAAATTATACAGAGAAAAATGCATTTCCTACCTGAACATTGAATGAAATTAATTTATAGCTCTAGACTCTTCTAAGGTAGACAATAAAAAAATCAGTTCAAATATGAAAAATCATAACTGGATAACGTGTTTTGATTTGAAATGTTTAATAATTTGATAAAAAAGTTTCTCCATAATATGTGTAAGGACTTAATGGTTATTACTTCATTGTGATGTATATATTTCCATATCATTACTGGTGGTTTATTATTCATAATTCAAGCTCATTATGCACATTTTAAAAAGATTTATAAGACCTAAATTTTTAAAAACACACTGTATTCCCTTTTCCTAAAAAATTTCTTACTATTAAATTTAGACAAAAGTAAAGAGGAAAATTGAGTTCTCTTCCTCTGTCTCCTTCCATTTCTGTGTTATTGGGGACCAGTGTTCTATATTGAAGATTCTCATAAACTTGAAAAAAAGGATTGCCAATTTATCTTTCAGAGGTAACAGTCAATACTAAGGGAGCAATCTTCCTTCAGATATTTGTCTGTCTGTATCAGACAGTTCCAGCTGTTATGTTGAGGTAATCCCAGTCTCACTTTTACAAAGGTGTTTATTCTTTGCTGCGACTCTGCTATCTATGTTTTCCTTTCTGGATAGTCAGAGGAGCAGGTATTTTGGGGCATTGATTGCCTTAAGCACAGGAAGGAGAAAGAAATGTGAGAGCACAGTTCATCTGTGAAATCTCCTCCTCCTGCCAGGAGGTGGCATGGGTCGCTTTGACTTGTGATGTTAATGGCCCCTGTCAATGGCTTGTTAATGCCTAATGTTAAGGATGTACAGGCATGTACAGTCTTGTAGTAGAGAAGGCCACTGGAGAGAAAGAGTTTGGATATTTTGAACAGTGATACCATTTTCAACATAGTACGTGTTCATTCATATAATACACATTTTGGAATATCTAATGTGTGCTAAAGTTTGTGCTGCTGTTTAGGCTAGAATAGTGAATAACAGAGACATAGTCTCTTTGATGGAAATCACATTGACTGAAACTTTATACTACTTTCAGAGAAGCTGTAAGTACTCCTTTCTGAAAGAAATTCTCATTAGAGATGAAAGGGGTAAGAATTAAGGCAAGTGCATTTCTTATGCATTCTTGGAGATCCTGATCAACTCTAGAAGGAAGCCCTCTCCCACTCAAGTTCCAACAATGGATTTGTGCTTCTTGGAACTGTAGGAAAGAGTATATAAGACAGAAAATGGGTGACCATGTATGTATACTTACTGATTTTGTTTCCTAGGGTTGAGGCTCCATGAAAGATGCAAAATGATTTAAAGAGAATATTTGATTTGACACGGATGTTTGGAAAGTCAGAGAAAAGACAAGTCTGGTACAGGAAACCATGAACAAAAACAGAGAAACAGGAATGAGCATTGTATTGGTTGATGCAGGACTTATAATACCAGAGTCGAATAAGAAGGATAGAGCTCCAGCCAGCAAGGACACATATAGTTGATCAGGGCTTGACATCAGGGAGACAAATCTGACAGGAGAAATTTAGGAATCAGCAGTGCCTTGAAGAAGAAAGTGTGTTAGGGAGATGTTTATGAAGTCACACTTAATTTGTCAGATCTGTTTTAGAGGTTGAGTGAACAATGACATAAAGATCAGCCTTCCCTTATGGTAGCAATGTTTAAATCCAGCCTGAGATCATAACTAAAGTGGATGTCCTACCACTATATCCACTGTTGCTATATCAAAGTACTCAAGGCTTGGTATGTTGTTTAGGGGTTAGTCAGCTCACAGTTTTAGAGGGTGAAACTCTAAGATCAGACATCTCCCATCCGTTTGGCCTCTGGTGAGGGCCCTTGTGGTGGATCACAATATGGTAGGTTGCATCATGGTAGGAGCGATTTGAAGGAGAGAGTGCAATCACATGGCAGTACTGGAAGCTAGAGTGATTTAGGAGCCGGGCTAGCTCTTTTTGTAATAACTCACTCTTAAAAGAACTAAGCTGGATCTCATGATGACACCCCAATGACAGAAGCACCTTCCACTAGGTCCCATCTCTTAAAACTTCCACCACCTCAACATCACCACACTGGAGACCAAGCCTCCAAAAAACACATGGACCTTTAAGGTGATACACTCAAACCATAGAAGATTTAAATTTATATTTAAATCCCATATTTCAACAGAGGAAAGCTGTCACAAGCATTATTATGTCATAGCTTGCAACTTCTTTGTCCAAATTTCAATTTTTTAAAATTCTAACACAGTAGTTGAGAGTCGAGGATTATAGAGCTACATTCGCATAACCAGGTGTATTGAACTGTGCTTTCTCTTAATCTGTATGACTAGCCAAAGATGAGAAAGCAACATGCTGATGTGTGTGTTGACTTAGTGGGTATGCAAAATACGCAGAGATACACATGAGGAGTGTCTAAAATATGAGGTCTTTTATGTTCAAAATGGCTAGAAATTATTTCATACTTAGCTGTAAAAAGCAAGAGAAAAGAAATACATTTTCCTGAGTGTGCCAGCAGAGTCTACTTTCAAATACTTTAGTATCTATAAAAGGTAATGTTTTCCCTGCATTACATCTGCTTTGCACTTATGTAGGTATGTGTCACTTATGTCGTGGGAGCCAAAAGAGTTAATAGACCTGACATTTTGAATGCATGCCCCCTCATCTTTAAGCAGAATGGAAGTCTTTGGCTCACAAGAAAAATTAAGATACCTTCAAGTTCTGTATAATTTGGGGGTGTTGGAATTGGGAGGATCTTTTCTTTTGCCTCTTTTTAATATGAAGGAAGATAGTCTAAATGGTGGCTTTGTATTTTAAATAAAGAGGAAACATTTGTTTTAGTAACTATGAAAAATTTTTAAATATGACCTGAATACCTACCTAATGTTCTGAACATGAAAGTCCAAAGAGCCATTAAATATTTGTAGATGAAGATATATTTATATTTTATACATGCAATTATTTATCTAGACATCAGAAACAGTTATTGACTGATCCATATCTGAAACAGATGCCTTCAGATCTTTTATTGTAGAACATATGGATATTACAAAGTCAAATCCTCAGTCTAATTACCTGGTCTAATAGAAGCACCAATTCAAAAACTTGTAATGGCATATGGAATAAAACAAAATAATTTTGATCCCCCCAACTAAATTTCTTGTGTTATTTTTATTTTATATACCTAACCATTCCAGTAGCATTTTTCTTTGTAAAGAGTATGAAAAGTAAATGAAATATGTCAGAAATGTAGCTGCAAAACTAAACAAAAATTGTATTTCTTCTGCGTTTTCTAATAAGCAGCTATAAAAGGGGGTCCTCATCAATTACACCAAATATATCTGTGTCACAATTAAAACAGAGCTGCATATTCAAGAAAACAGGCCATGAGGAGTGTAATCATCAATATGAGGAATTTATCTCATGTATAATTTTGATAACAGGGCTATAGCTGCCTTTCAAACACTATAAAATGATTTTGGATTTTGAGAACAGCAAGCCTTGTGAAAGGGTTTTGATTAGAAAATATTCTATACATTTTAAAGTATCCAAAGTGGTTATTCAGTTTTCTCTCTCAAGATTTAAAATAGATGAAGTATATTTCTAATCTCAAAAGTAAAATGGGAGACAATTCAGGGATATGGCTGCTTGAACTATAAAGTGCACGGCACGGAGGAAAAGCTAATTTCTGTGTAGCCGATGGTACTGGATCTAGGGTCACCTGCAAATGAAAGATTTGACCTTGGAGGAGTGATTTAACCTTCCAGAATCTCTTATCAGTCTCAGATAAAAAGATAGAATGTGATGAGTTTATTTGCTAAACATTTCTTGGGCACCTACTCAACATTTAGAGACCTTGTTAGGTGTTAAGGAGATGGAACTACAAGCAGACACTCTGTCTTTGTCTCATAATCCTTCGCAGGTATATAATGTGGCGGTTTGCCTTGATGATGTGGTCTGAGAGAATTTCCTCCACCACTGTAGATAGAGACTTGTCACTAGGTTTCCCTTACTAATGCATGCCCAGTGAAAACCAATGAAAAAAGAATGGGATGGTTGAAAAGTTGGACAAGTCCTAGAAGAAACATGGGTTTAGTTAAAAAAATTTTTTTTTTGTTCCAGGCAGCAGACATTCTCTAAGGTATTGCTGAGAGGCAGACCTCACACTTCAGTGGTGAATATATATGTGTATGTGTGTACATATGTATATTTATGTAATAAAATTTCTGATGTTTTATGATGTACTTTATATTAACTACTATTGAATTAAAGACAGAGGGTTTAATGATGGAAAATGGAGGAATATCTAAATTGGGTTGATTAGGGGAAGTATCTCTGAGAATTTAACATTTATTTCAGTAAATGATATATGAGAAGAAGCCCATTGAAGACCAAATTATTCAAGGCAGAAAATATGCGCAAAGACCTTGAGATAAGAAAAATATTGTTACATTGGAGAAACTGGTAATAAATAGATCATTCACAGTTAACAATAGGGTTTATAATCCATCTGAGCTTGTTTTAATAGGCAGGGTAAAATGATTACAGATTTATTTAGAAAACCTCAAAGGAAGAAACAAACTTGAGAATCAAGAGATTTAGTTACGTCAGCAAAAACCACTTTCATTGTCAGTGTGACATGGTGCACTGAGAACACAGCCAGACAAGAGACTTCCCCAGACACATCAGACCCTTCTTCCAACTATTTGCCAGGAAAGTAAAGGGATTAAAAGAGACAGAAATGTGTAAATCTCTTATTCTAATCTCACGCAATCTCATGGATATAAATTAAAATATAGCCAGGACTCATGTGGGAAAAAATTGTGGCAAAGAACAGTTTATATCTTTCCAGCCTCTGGCATGGATCAGCATCCATCTGCAGAGGAGATGAAGACCTGCAAGCAAGCATGAACCAAATCATGTTGGAGATTTGCAAACTGTCACAAACAGCTGGATTCTTTTTTTTTTTTTAAAGGAGGAAAAGTTTATTTTGGCTAATACTTTCAGAGGTTCATTCAGTGCATGGTCAGCCAAATCCAATGGTCTGGGCTAGGAGTGAGGAAAAACATCACGGTGGAAGGATGAGGTGGAGGGAAGCTGCTCCTCTCATGGTGACCTGGAAGCAGAGAATGAGAGAGAAAAGGAAAATGGAAGGGGATGCAGGGAAGACGAACCCTTCCAGGGCACAGCCCTTAGTGACTCATGTCCTCCAGCTATGCCTCACCTGGCTGTGGCTACCAACCAGTCACTTCATTGAAATTAGAATGGACTAGTTTACAGCTCTCAAAATGTAATCATTTCACTTCTGAATATTCTTGCATTAACACAGGAGCTTTGGGGGAACACCCCATATTAAAACCATAGCAGTCACCAAATGGCACTTTAGCTTTGCCTTTTTTTCTTTTGAAAACACTATTTTCATTTTTAAAATACTAGCACTAAATTGTGCATATTTATGGGATACCATGTGATGTTTTGATACATACATACATTCTATGATGTTCAAATCAGGCCAAGTATATCTATTTTTCAAACATCATTTGTTTCCACTGAAAATATTTGAAACCTTTACTTCTAGCATTTTTTAAATAGATAGTACATTATCATCATCTGTATTCACCCTCCAGTGCAGTAGAGAACCAGAACTGATTTCTCCTAACAGTAACTTAGTATCCATTGACCAGCGTTTCCCCATCCCTCCCAACTCTACTCTTCCCACACTGTGGTAACTATTTTTTTAATAGTTGAATATGGACTTACAATTGAGGGGGAAGAGGATCGGAACAGTTGGACTCTTAAGAGCCTTAGGAAGGCATTGGAAGGTTTTAAGTAGGAGTCATCATTTTTGTAACTGTGGTGGAAGAGCAGGTGTAAATTAGGAGTGGGATCAGAGAGACTGGCTGCAGATGATTACACCCTTCTGAGCAAGAGGTGATGTTGACTTGGAACACTGTGGGTAAGAATTGGTAGGTGCACTTAAAACATTTTGGTATTGTTCAAAGAAAACTCTGAGACAAATTAAACTTAGCAGAGTTTATTTGAGGAACAGTGAAAAAAAGAAATCGTGAATCAGGATCCATTTACAACCAGGGCTCTGCACAGTAATGTGGGCAGGCAGCATTTATAGACAGGAAAAGAGGGTGACATGCAGAAATGGTTTGACTGGTTGGCTGTTTGCCCAATTTGGGCCTGATGTAATTAGGAACATGTCTTGCATGGGCCTGATCTGAGCAGTTGGAAGCCTGTGATTGGCTGAATGATAGCTGTTAAGATTGGCTAAGAATCAACAACACATTCCAAGAATTTACTCTTAAGTGCCAGGTGCTATACTAGATCAAATTTAATTTAACCTAATTATATAGAAATGAGGTCTTGTTGATGATTTGAGGGTAAAGTTCAAGAGCAAGTGATTGACTGTCCCTGAACGGTCTTTTTTCTTTTCTTTTCTTTTTTTTTAAAGAGAGGGACAATGAGAGGGAAAGAATCAATTTTACTTAGTTTTTTTTATGTGACTTTCATTGCTCCAACACTTCATTGTGTACGTTGTGCTGGGGCTTGAACTTGCATCCCGCGCATGCATTCAAGTGCCATAACCACTGAGCCAGCGCTCCAGCCTCTGAATGGTCTTTTACTGGTAGGTACATTTATGATTGAGAATCATATTTTCAACTGAAGTTTATCATGGCTCTGGGGATGCCATTCTGCATTGTTTGCTAGTGTTCTTTTATATCCCCTTGCAAAGCCATTGGGTGCAGTTCTTTTTTATTTCTGTCTTTTAGTTTTAAGTCCTTTAAGAAGATGGGTTTCTTATTACATTTTTAATTTATTTGGGTATTTATTTTGGTGTAGCACAGTTCCTTAAGTCAGTGAATATTAATACAGAGTTAAATGTCCTTTCCATTTTCTCTTTCAATGTTTGACAACATGGTTTTATTATAAACATTAAAAAATTTTGACTAAGGATGTAACTCATTGGTAGACCACTTTCTTATTATATGTTCTGCCTTCAATCCCCAGCAGAAGAGAGGAAGAGAGGGGGCAGGTAAATATCACTTTAAAAGCTTTTGCAAATAGTTGAGCTTCAGATTCCTTTGCAAAGGATAATATGAGATAAAGTTTCCGTACCAGGTCACACTATGTTGAGCATATTTCACAATGATGGTATTACTAATGGGTGCTCAGATAAACACAAAATTTCTCCCTAGGTTAAGCAAAGTAATTTAGCAAACTTAACATTTTGTTTTTCTAAACCCATTCATGTAATGAAATGGGGAAAAGTAATCATGCTTCCCTCCAATGGGGGGAAATAACCAGCAAAGAGTAATTGATTTCCTTTGTCTTCTTGAGATTTTTTTATGCTCAAAGTTATTCAAAAAGATCCTGTAAATATACTCAGAAAGAAATTATTTTTCCAATTGTATCAAAACTAAAGAGTCTTAAGGGAAGTGTTACCCTACATACTGCAGGCTACTCTGCATAAGACAAAACTGATTAGAATAAAAATATTTTGATATTTTAACTTGAGGAGTGAGAAGTATTTCTCTGTACTCTATCCTCAGGGAGATTCTGATCATTTGAAGATTTCATACAATAGATTAATTAGCATTTTCAGCATAAATATACTATTCTGACATTTTGCTTGAGAAAGGAATCGCTTCTTTACTTTGGGTTCTTTAGTGAGAATATCAGAGTTGCTTTAGGGTTTATATATAAGCAGAACCTCTGAAGTATCAGCAGACTATGGCTGTGAGCTTTGTCCACAGAAATAATGTCCATGTATGAATAAATCCTACTAAGAAAAGGCAGAAAAAACATTAAAATTAAAAACAAAACTGGTGTAGGAGGGCAGAGAGAGAGAGAATGAATGAATGAATGCATGCATGCATAGGGTACAATAAATGGAACTGTTCACTCAGAACTCAGGAGTTTGGAGGTAACACTATGATAGGAAGTCTGCATGTTACTATATTTTTATGAATTCCTATTTTTTCACATTTAAATTGAGAAATAACATGAGACCCACATCTGTCTCTAAAGTTCAATAATTTTATTAACAATCATTGGCCTTTAATGTCCTTAAGTTAGAATTAGAAATAGAATATGAATTTGAGGTCACTGCTTCTTTAGTGTTCTGTCACACTCTAGTCACCCCATTGTGTTGAAATGCAGTCACCCACCTTCCCATAGTGTCCCATGTGTACAACA
The DNA here is from genome assembly GCA_004027875.1 of Aplodontia rufa. NCBI lineage: Eukaryota > Metazoa > Chordata > Mammalia > Rodentia > Aplodontiidae > Aplodontia > Aplodontia rufa. Next base: position 20,935 of record PVKS010001584.1, on the reverse strand, counting down.
ATGTACTTGTTTGTGCCTAACAGGAGCTGAAGGTTGGGAGTGATCCTACAAACCCACCCGCAGCATAAACAGGACTCTGCATCTGTCCTGGATTGTTTTCACCTCTACAGTCAACCCTAGAGGGCACTTGTGTCTGAAGGAACAGTTTCAGACTGGGAATCTGGCTGGTTTAGGATCTGTGATGTGAGAATAAGGAGCACATAGTAACTAAATGCGAGAATGACTTGTTTTTGCTTTCCCTGAAAGATTACAACCTAAGCCATTTTATTTGGTTATTCATTCATTCATTCATTTTAGAGAGAGACAAAGACATAATCGATTTTTATTTAGTCTTTCATGTGGTTTTCATTGCTCCAGCACTTTATTGTGTACATGATGGTGAGGTTCAAACCCATGTCCTCATGCATGACAGGCAAGCTTCATAACTGCTGAGCCACTGTTCCAGCCCCATATGCTTCAGATATACATCATACTTAGTTTGACCCTTTCTTTATATATATTTTGATGACATGAATTTATTTGGAATGATACCTTTTGATAGTAATTCTAACAAAAATTATTTAAAGGTTTAGAAAGCTTTGTTTGTAAGTTTAGACTATGTTTTCTCTGTTTTAACACTGACAGCTTTGTAGAAATTTGGGAGCAATGTAGGCAGACTACACCCACCCTGTCATATTTCAGAACAATAGTAGTGAATTTGACTGAAAATTCTAAAACTTAACAGCTGCCTGCTCTCCTAAAGCTACCTAGATCCTTACTTAGGAACCAGCTCATTTTTAATATGGAGGATGTTCATAATGTGCTCTTAATTCTTTAGTTCTTTCAGCACATGTTTCTTGAAGAGTTAGTCGGTAAAGCATTGTACTAGGCAAGACAAAATAATTAAAAAGAAGACATATGATGCATTCTCTTACCTTAATTATACAATGAAGTTTTACTTTCAGAAGGGAAGAAGATGTGCTGTAAGTGCCAAATATGACATGGAGCGAGCAAAGTGCTGAAAGAAAAGTGGTATACTTAGTTTATATGACTTCCACTTTATCCAACTTTTAAATTCAACACATTCCATTAGCAGCTGTGTTCTTAGTCCTCTTACCCATCACTTCCTTCTTAATGCACCTGCTTTGTGCAGTACTTAGAAAGCAATAAGAGATCTCCATTAAACTTCCAGACCACAAAACAACCATCAACATGTTTTTCTCCTTAGGTCTTCTTTTTAAGGTTGTTTAAATACTTTAAATTCTTTTTTTTTTTTAATTTTTTCCTTGAGCTCTAAGTGACTATGGCTATGCCATTATTTGTTACACTAAAATACGGAAGAGAATATTTTAAATTTTCCCAAAGTAATTCAGCTTTCATCAATCTGGGTAGTCATTAAGAAGAGAGAAAGTGGGGGCTGGAATGGTGGCTGAGCAGTTGCGGCGCTTGCCCCGCATGTGTGAAGACTCAAGCTGGAATCCCAGCACCCCATGTACACAACAATGTGTCACTGCAACAAAAGTCATATGGAAAACTAATGAAATTTATTCTCTCTCTCGCTCTAACTCTCTCTTCACAAAAGAGAGAGAGAGAGAGAGAAATAAATTTGAGCATCAGTGGAACAATTTACAATGAAAACAAGCTAAAACTTTTCCCAAAATGTAAGCCCAAGTCTACTCTTTTATCTGGTACCTGTTAAATGTTTATTGTTGGAAAAAAAGGTCTGCTTGTCTTGGTTTGCTGCACACTTCTTAAGTTCTCTTTGAAAAAAAAAGCTGTTTAAAAAGAAGGACATGTATAATGTGTTTTTATTTTGCGCACAAAGAGAAAGAAGGCAGCATGCGCTAAAATGTGGACAAGGAAGCAGGGGAGCAGCTGTAGATGAGCTTAAACATAGGGTAGGTTACGGGAAGACTTTTAGGGGCATTTACCTTGGTGAAACCCCAGCACTACTGTTATTATTTTCCAAGTTCATGGAACAGAATTCTCCTCCCATATTCCATTTACAGCTTAAGAATCTGCAAGAAGGAAAAATTACCAGTTACTTTAAGATTTTTGGGAAGCAAAATTTACATACAAAAAGCAGACAGATTTTAAATGGATAGTTCAAGTTTCGACAAATCTGTTCACCAGGGTAGTCTTCACCCTAGTCAAGATATAGGACCTTCTGAAAGTATTAGAAAGTTTGTGCTTGCCCCAGTCCAGCCCATCCCTGACCTCCTGTCATAGTAGCTTAATTTTGCTTTTCTGGAATGTACTATGCATGTAATCATACTTCCGTATTCTGTGCCTGTTGTCTGTTGCTCAACATAGAATTTTTAATGCTCATCCATGTTGTTTTTATATCAGTTTCTTTCTTTTTATTGCTGAGTCGTGCTCCATCTTCTGAATGTAGCACAATTCACCCACTGCCCTGGTAACAGATATTTGAGTTTGCTTCCTCTTGTGCAAATTAAATTTTACCCCCTTTGGTGTGTGATGTATCAAGTTATGATTAAAGTTATCATTGTACTGACGTGGAAGCTGTAGTTCAGAAATGTTACCTTATTCAAATCCATATGACACACAGATGGTAAATCCAGCATTTTTAATGTGCTCTAAACTGCAATGCATAGCCTTATGTGTTAGTTACCTTTTGTGTTGCTGTGACCAAAATACCTGACAAGAACAACTTAGAGGAGGAGAAGTTTACTTGGGGTTCACAGATTTAAAGGAATTCCATTGCTCAGGACCTGAGATAAGGCAGAACATCATGGTGGAAAGATGATCCCCTCATGGCTGTAAGGAAGCAGACAGAGGGAGAGAGGAGGAGGCCACAGTAAGAACAGCCCTTGCAGGACACAAACCCCCGCCCCAGTGATCCACCTCCTCCTGTCAGGACCCACCTGCCTACAGTTACCTCCCAATCAGCCTGTTCAACTAGAATGGGCTAATTAGGTCACAGCTCTCATAATCTGATCCTTTCACCTCTGAATATTCCCACATTAACAAGCTTTTGGGGGAGACTTCATACCCAAACTAAAACAACGTGCAGGTAGAATTTCTGAGTCCTGAAAATCATGGCATTCAGATGAACCTCAAATGGCCACCACGGGGAAGTACAGATTCGCTAAGACAGAATCAAGACATTACCAGGGAAATCCTCAGAACGATGCCACTGGCACCCGGTAGTTAAGATCAGGATGAAACTGAGTGTTGCAAGTGAACTAAAATTAGCATGTTTGTTAGCCTCACCCTTTCTCCTGTTGCCAGGTTAAACTAAATGGGGAGCTGCTTGGGATTGGCAAAAATACCTTATTTTTGGAAACAATATTGTTCCCAAGAATATTATTAAATCTGTGCACATCAGTAACAATGTCTCAGAGAAACTGTGTTACTTTGCCATCTAATTTATTTGTACTTAGAATACTATTTTGGCAGCCAACCATTTAATAACCACAATATTTTATAAACCATTAGTAACAGCAACAATCATAGCAGTGACAAAAATAAAAATATTCCCTGGCTTTCACAGTTTGAAAAAGTTCATGCAATAGGAAAATAAGTTCAAGCAACACAAAAGTACTGTGTTCAAATTTTGACTGAGTTAAGTTTCCTTCTTAAGTTTGCTTCCATGTAAATGCATAAGCACACTGATGCAGGGACATTGATAAAATAATTTACGTACACCATTAGTGTTTGGCTAGTGGCACAACACCTTGTTCATGGGAGCTGATGATAAATCCTGATCATTGGAAAATATCTTGGTGGAGTGGAAGGAATAGAAACCAAGGATCTAGAAGATTTGGGATCAGGTCCAGAGCTCAGGGTTCTGAGGCCAATTGCCGCCTCCTCCTCCTCCTCCTCCTCCTCCTCCTCCTCCTCCTCTTCCTCTTCTTCTTCTTCTTCTTCTTCTTCTTCTTCTTCTTCTTTTAGGCCCATGAGCGCTCATTTATTCAAGAGTGGCACAATACAGATCCTCTCCTACATTCCCTGTCTTTTGACTTTACCTATAAATAAGTGCCCCTCAAGGTTGGGAGATTGTGGAGACCTAAGGCAGGGAGGAAGGCACAGGTAGTAGGGTAGAGTTATAAGAGATGGCAACCAGCTCTTCTCATTTGTTCAACAAACTTTTTGTCATTAGTAAATGCCTTGAACAGGAACCCCAGGCAGAAATTGTGGAGAACAAGATAACTATTTTACCATTTCTCATGGAATTTTCAGGATAATGAGGAGTGCAACTAAGAAGACAGGAAACTGAAACACAGATGTCAAAGCCATGTGTGGTGGCGCAGGCCTATAATCCTGCTGACTTGGGAGGCTAAGACAGGAGGATCACAAGTTCAAAGCCAGCCTCGCCAACTAAGTGAGACTGTTTCAAAATAAAGAATTAAAAGGACTGGATTAACTCAGTAGAAAAGTGCCCCCTGGGTTCAATCCCTAGTACTAAAAATAAAATAGAGAAATACAGATGTTAAAAGTCATCTCTGTGGCTAGAGACAAGGAAGATTTAGTAACAGCATGCAGAAAGAAGACCATCCCATTTTAGGCAATCCTTGAATGCATCTATGAAAAATAATCCTCAGCAGAGAGATAGATAGGTATTAACCAGCAGATGAGGAGGAACAACATTAAAGGCAAAGGTGACATAATGGTTGAAGACTTGAGGCAAGAAAGATTCTCAAGGAAATGAAAGGTCAATATAACTTTAGCAAAGTGGATATGACAAGGAAGGGGAAGGGTGAAAGAAGGGTAAGAAAGTTAAGCAGAGACCAGACCTTAAAGGGCCTTAATAGCCAACAGTAAGATCAGTGGATTTTGCTTCCTGAAATCTTATTCAAATGAACACATTACAAGATGCAGATTGATAATGCATGTGCATGTTAGAATGGATTGGGATGGTATAAAGGAGAATGTGAACATATGGTTTACCGGGCAGTTGACTGAGCCCCGTGAGACATAGCAGTAGTCTGAACTGTGCTGTTAGAAATGAAGATGGAAACCCAACTTTCTAAGACTGTTGCAAACCGTGGTGGAGATGCGTAGAACCAATTTATGCAGAAGAAGAGCACCTTTCTTGGTGTTTACAGCACCCTCTGTAGCCTAAAGGTATGATGGAGAGTGAGCGGTCTGTAGCCTGAGAGTGTGGGTCAGACTGCAGGCAGTGCATCTGCGTAGGTGCCAAATCCTAACAGCCGGCGCCTGGCTTAGGTCTACTGTGAGATGAATCACCAGCATAAAATGGGTGATGAAGAAACCAATCATAGACACATTGTAAAATCCACACAGGTGGAGTTTTTCCCCTAAAGAAAGAACCAAGGTCAGGAAAGAAAATGAGACACACTTAGATTCACACAGATGTGCAACAGGAGTCCCAAGGCAAAGGAATAACTACAATACACTCTTGGAGGAATTATTTTAAAACTTAGGCTTATGCCTCAGTGATAGCTTGGCTTGTGATCCATTCATTCTTCTAGGGCTTTTTCTGGACTTTAAAATGTGTTGTCTTTTGTTCTCTACCCTTACCAGAGAATGAGAGGCTTTGGGGGAAAGGACTTGCAAAAGGACAGAGAGAGAAAGAAACCCTCTAGGTCTAAGCATTGCATGAAACTTTCTAATATGTTACTCTCCTCTCCCAGAAAAGAGAAAGCACTTCAAATTAACTGTTATTTCTATATTTGTATGAGACCAAACATATTCAGTGAAGAGAAAAATCCTTCAAAAACCTTAAGTGTTGTGCCTTAGATACTTAATGGGATTAAGAAAAAAAGCCTAAGAATTTGGGAAAAACAGACTATAAATGTGTTGCCTAGATGGAAATGAGATGTTGATTTTTCAGGTGAGCAAGGGGCTATCAAAACTTATCTGCAAAAATATTTAACAGAAAAGAGTTCATATATAGAGAAGAGGGCTTTGGTAATCTGTTAAACAGAAGATGTAGAGTACTCGACTGCAAAATATTCTTGTGAAGATGACTAAGTAGTTAATGAGGAAGAAATTTATAGCTTCTTATTTTGTAGCAGTGTCTTTGCCCTTAGAAGGGTCACATGACAGCCTCATAAACTTGCTTGGATCCTGCTGCCTGCATCCCCAACTGAGTAGTCAGAGAGAAGGCTGTGTGAGGTATGGTAAGCAAGCGTCCTTTCTCTTTCATGTGTGTTGTATTTCCATGGGCAATTTAATATTCTATATGTGTGCCGGGTTTGTTTTTCTCTTATCCAGAAATTATTGTAGGAATGGTGTTCACGAATTGTAGGTGTGGGTAAGTGTGCGTGTTTCCCAGTAGCTGTAAACAATTGTGTATGTGAGTCTGTGTTTTGTAAAAAAGGGATTTTTGGAGTCTATGAGTTGAGAACATGGCATAACCATATTAACTTTGGACAGATGCTTCTAACAACTGTGGTTTAAAAACTGCAATTCTAGAGCCTACTCTGTTTGGAGAAGAATTGACCGTGTTGTTTCTGAAGCTAGTGTACTGTTCCAGAGAGAGAAAGCAGCAGCTATTTGAGTTAGAGAGAGAGAGAGAGAGAGAGAGAGAGAGAGCATGCGTGCGCCTGCACACCTACAAGGAGACAGACAGACAGATGGGGAGATAGCACAGGAACTTATTTCTGTTTCTAATATAGAAACATGCATGTTTTGGCAGTAAGATTTATTTGTTTCAGGTGAGTAGACCCATTCTCAGATAACCATTTAAAAGAAAGCTTTTTCCTTTCCATTTGAACATTTAAGATTATTTAGTTCATAAAAGAGATGTATATGTGTGTACATGTATGTGTTGTGTTCCTCTACATTGAACTTCAGTGAGTCAGTGAGCAATTATAAATTATTTTGAAATCTCTGCAATACTTTATTAAACATCTGCATTATATGGTTGAAGCACTGCTTTATCAAATACCTTGAGAATATTATAATTGGTGAAATATTTGCTTTGGGGAGAAATTTGAATGAGTTTAAGGTTTATTGTAATCTCTGTGTTTTTCTGTTAAGCCAAGGATTGTACAGAGGTTTTACCTCAGCTGAACCCCCTTCCAGTTACCTGTTTTATCTCTTTTGCTTCATTTATGGGTGTGCGGCAGCCTCCCATAAGTAAGAAAGTGTGGGGCATATACTCTTCTTCCGGTTGCATACAGAGAAACTGAGGCCAAGTGACTATCCCAAGAACACCGTAAGATAGCAACAATCAGGGAAGAAAATGGTAACTCTCTATCAGCAAAACATTAAATTGTACCCCAAAGTTCATCTAGTGAACTTTGTCATAGAAAAGGGAGGGGACCTTAAATCTGAACCAGTTTCCCTTGATTCCCAGATACAGGGATTGTCATGCCACCTCCTGGAAATAGGTGACTTCTCATGTCTGCAGACCTCCGCAGCAAAAGCTAGCCAGATCTCACAGAGGCTCTCCCAGGACTCCAGAGCACCTGCCCTCTCCTCACTCCGCCCTGGCCCTGAGGCCATACTCAAGACTGCTGGCTGCCCCTCCTGCTGCTCTGGCGGTCTCCACAGCTGGGCCCCGTGGGACTGCCCTCTGTTCCGCTGCCCCTCCTCTGTCTCTACCTTATTTTAAGTAATTATGAGTTTCGCTAATTATGAATGCAATAAATTATAAATGGCTTTACACACAAAGACCATATCAAATCCACAGACTTCATTTAAAAATCGATGAGATGTATTTGTTTTTATAAAAGTGAGATCCCATTGCATATAACAACTTTTTCAAGTAATTGACTATTTTCTGCTCCACTTTTATTTACCTTTTAATGTATTTTTAAAGTTTTCATATGTTTACTAGTTTTTAATGAGCTCGTCTAATAAAATTATGTGTAGTACACTTAATATCATTTTAACTTAGGTTGAATTTTTTAAATCTCTCTTCTATATTTAAAAAAGTTAATTATGATATTTTAAATATAGTTTTCCCTGGCATGGCCTCTGTAGCGCATTAGTGTATTATCGAGGCACATTTATTATAGCTATACAGTATACATATGTATGAGTAAATATAATTTATATAAATAATATCTAATATATAATGTAAACATTGCTGCTTTAAAATGGTATTTTAATTCCCTGTTTTATTGTTATTATTTTATTGATATACTTTGTCTTTTACCTGCAGTATGTTTTTGTACCCAGACCACTAAAGTTTGCTTTTACTTTGGGAATCAATGCTAAACATATTCTGATGTGTATTTTACCCTTAAAATAATTTTAGGAATTTATCTACCTATCTAGTTAGCTGTCTTTTTGTATAAATCATATTTTTTTCTCTTGACTTGTGTAGTTATGCACAACTGTTGATCCTGACTCACAAAATTATAAAATCCTAAACACTAGAAAATTCCACTTGTCTTCTCCTTGGGTGGGGGGACATTGGAGGAGATTAAAGTAAAAGTAGCAATGGAAATATTTAGATTTTAAGTAATATCTCCAGCCACCAAGTCATAATTGGAGTTTTGGAGTGTCTAGTCTAAGAGATTTTTAGACTGTCCTTTCTGCTGCTTATGAAAGATGATAATGTGGGTACAACTTTCAGCCATCACTAGGAAGGTTCTGGAGTAGAAGAGTGGCCCAGCTCAGACTCCTGTGTATGGGATGCTCTCGGCCTCCTGGTATTTACTGCCCAGGATCATAGAGAAACAGGTGACCCAAAAGCACAAAACCCTGAGGAATTCCCTTAAAATTATAGGAATACCCTCCCCCCCCCAAAAAAAAGGGTCCAAGGAAGTGAGGGCTTTTCCTAGTGATACACCTGAGTAGCCATCTGGAGGTTTGGAAGGAAAAGGAGGAGCCCCTCCTGTCTTTGAATTGCAAAAATAGAAGTAAAAGACAAAGACAATAGAAATAAAAAAGCACCCTGGGCTTCCATAATTCCTCTGACCTCTGCACCAGTTGCTGAGAGTCCTGGAATCTGAGTGGTCCACCACATTGGGTCTTCCAGGGGATGCTGCTGAAACTGCCCTGCACAGTCAGAACTGAGATGCTAGCACCTGCTTGGATTCACATTTTAGGGTCTAGATGGCCGCACAGGCTGGAGTGGTCCTTGGAAAGAAGACAGGCTCACTGGAGGGTGCCCTTCCCCGGACTCCAAGATTGCAAACCTTGGCCCCTTCTTTTAGGTAACTGAGACCCTCGGGCACCATCAATCCTGGAGAACTGGGCTTGGCACAAGCACACAAGGAACTCAGTAGCACACAGCCCCTCCCTCCGTGAAGATCTTGGTCCATGGCTTGGCAGCTTCCCTGTCCATCTCTCAAGTCCTGACACACCTTCCCCACTGGCCCACCAATGTGCCATATGCCATTCTGGTGACCCTAGCAGGTTTTGGGGATGGAATTTTCAAGGACTTCAGGGTGCCTTTCTAGCATTCTGCAGATACAGTCCACTGCTTCTTATTACCACTTGCTGTCATGAAAGGAGAATTTAAACCCTGTAAAACAGCCCTGCTCTGACTTCTCTGGAATTGGAATGGACTTAGCCTCACCTGACCACCTTTGTCCTGGCCCCAGGTTCTGGGTTTTCTCCCCAACACACAGATTTCACCTTCCCTTTCTAAAAGACCACTTCTGTCCCCACATCCGTTTTTCTTACAAACAGCGCCTCATAGTGCCAGAGAGAAGGACCACAGGTGCCAGCTGGGCCCCTGCAGAGGCAGAAGGAGTAGGTCCCTCCCCTCCAGCAGCCCTGGTCAGGCCCTTTTCTCTACACAGCCTTTCTAAAGAGGGAGACCCCTGTCTTTCACCTGTATTGTCAACAGCCCCCTCCTGAACGCAAGCAGGTGTCCTCCAGGCCTTGCATTTTCCCGTCCTGAGGAGAGTCAGGAAGGAGGGTGGAGACTTGGCTCATCTGTGATCAGAAGTATGATTTTAGGGCCACAGGAGGGATAGAGTCTGGTAACCACGGCTGGCATCAGGAACTTGGGCTGGTGGCAGCAAGCAGAGTCTACACCTATTACTAATCCATCAATAAGGGGAAGAGCCTAAAGATCTTAAGGTTTTTTGACTCTTTATAGCTTTGGGTTTTTGTTGTTGTTGTTGTTGTTGTTTGGTTTTGTTGTTTTGCTTTTTCAGTGTTGTGCATACTAGGCAGGAGCTCTGCCACTCAGGTACACCCCTGCCTCCTTCGAAGTTTTGAATACAGTAGTTCCTTTCTCATCTGCAGCTTCAGTTACCTACTGCAGTCAACTGTGATCTTGAAATATCAAATTAAAAATTCCACAAATAAGTGATTGTAATTTGAAAAACTTCAGACCTGATAATGTTATAAGTGACCCCCCCCCACCAAATTACATTGCACATGAAATTTTATTAGGTACTGTTAGGTACCTACTTTTAGCTATTACTCATAAGATCTAGAAAGTCACAGGAAGGCTCTAAGCCAGTCACTTAAGTACTCAGAGGTTAAAAATAATATCATTATGGCTGCAGATGTGTCTTTGTCCTGGTTTGCACTGGCAAACAGCTTTACTGGACATTTGCAGTTACCCAGTGAGCAAACTCTCAAAAGAACATCTGCCTCCTTTCCATGAGCATCAGAAATGTACAACTACAAGTTGATCATGTGTGATTTCAACTGGCTAGAGGCCTAATTAGAAGCTGTGCAAATTTGAAGGCAATTAGGTTACTATTTAACATTTGGCCCAACATGAGTAATTTGAATTTCTAACATCTTTACTAGAATTGCTCTCTTAAACAGTGTGCTTCAAAATTAAAACCTAATTTTAAAAAGGAGTTCTAAATATTAAAAAAAAACCACACATTTTAAATGGGAAGGCCAATCACTCATTTGAAATGGGAAGGCCAGCAAGAAGAAAAAATCCAACTTCAAAATGACTGAAAGATGATTGAAAAGTGGTCTGCTTTCATTTTACATTGCTTCCTGGCCCCAGCGCCCTAAGATTCATTCTGGGAGGGGGATGTCCATAGTGGTCTTAGAGCTTCAAGGCAGTGCTTGTATCTTTAGCTGAGTTGATTCCAATCTCTGAACTTCTGTTTCTGCATTTTACAGGAACCCAAACAATTCCTACTTTGATTTTTGAAAACTTCTTAGAAGAATGAATGGGTCTTAAAGTATTTAGCCTATTATGCACTGCTAAAAAAAAAATCCTAGATACTATCAAGGCAATCAATTTAAAATTTTTGTTATGACAGAGAAAGATGAATTCCGAGGCTTCCAGTGTCTAGATCACAAATCTACTTGCCTAATTAATTGCCCTTTTCCTTAGAAAATTCTATATCACGAATCTAAATCAAATTACAAAGTCATCAATTTTAGAGATTACAGCTGCTCTAATAAATAACTTGGTTGTATCTCATTTCCTTAAAAAAAATTGTAGTGAATGGAAAAGGCTATAAAATATGATTTCTTCTTATGTATACAATGCAAAGAGCACACAGGTGAACACTTACATGTTCAGTAAAGGATCCATTTATTATTCTATAATCCATATATCATAAGATTATAGAAAGCTTGAATTTCAAGACTGCATGTAATAGAGTATTTTAAAGAAAAAATCAGTTGCTTTGTTCTTTTTGCTTCTATTGATATACACAATTTAAAATAACATATTATTAAAGCTTGATACTGAATATAATTTGGTACTGGCAAAATTAAACGATAAATATCCAGTATCCACCAACTGCTCTTTGGCTGTCTGGACTCTTTCTTACATGACCCAAAATATATGGAATAAACACAAAGCATTAGACTAAATTTCAGGCAGATTTAGAACCCCAGAGCAGACTTCTCTAAATTTGCATCACTCACTTATGCAAGTCAGGGCACAGGAAATTGAATGATAATTGATTTTTATTTTTTTTCTAGCAATGGAAAGAAAGAAAGAAAAAAAAAGATGGTGTTACTAGAAAAACATCTGAGCATGAAACTGAGCGTCTGGGGAATCCTGTGTAAATAGCATCAATAAACAGGAACACAAAAGAGCAATCGCAACATTCAGAATAAATCTCCTGCAAATTCAGAAAAATTGACAGATGATTTAACAGCTGCCAAAGGCATTAGTGACGCAGGTGGATGCTTATTGCACCTCAGGTCATGAAACTCAATTTCACATTCCCACACATGGACAGTGGAGTCCCAGCCACGGGGGAGCTGGGTCTAAAGTCTTCATATAAGGTGAAAATGGAGTGTTGCACTAGATACACTTGATCCTACTTAGGGAGCAATTTGGAATGGACATACCATCTCTCTTGAAAGCCTGCCCTCGATCATTTTTCATCAAGCAGCACAGTGGATTAGGGAACATACGTGAGCAGTCCAGGAAGTAGCTGGCTTGCATTTACAGAATAGCTTGCTTAAAACAAAAAGGTACTCAGTGTGGTCAAATGCTTTCCTGAAGGACATTGAGAGCTCATGGAGGGTAGATTGTGCCCTAACCAGCCATCTTCTACATATTGCACAGTTTTATCCACATTATTTAATTTGTGATTGCCTAAGCGTTTTATGTTACTTTAGACTTATTTTCCTCTTTCACAGTATTATCAGTATTATTGCACCGCTCTCTCTCCATCTTTCCCTGTAAAACAGAGACACCAGCAGGGATTCAGTCCTTTATCCAACTGCCAAATACTGAATACTTTATTAAAAAGCATACCATGTTTCAGATATTTCCCTTTTGAGACTCACAATCCCAGGGAAAGATTATTTTAAAAAATTAGGATAATCTGATTGATCCCAAAATAAGAATATAGGAGCACATGGAAAATCCCTAGGCTTCTGTGATGGCATTCACACTGATGCTAGGCCAAAGGGTGCACAGGAAGCTGGGAAAAGCATGGCCTTTGGGGCAACCTGGATTGTGTCAGCTTTCCTCTGTTGTCACAAGCTGAGATAATCAGCTTGCGAAGAGAAAAGGTTTATTCTGAGAGGTTTCAGTTGATGGTCACTGGGTCTCTGGGGTCTGTGGCAAGGCCATATGTAATGGCCTTGCAGAGGAAATGGATCATCACAGGGCAGCAAGGAGGCAAAAAAGGGGAAAGGGCCCAGGTTCCAGCATCCCCTTCAAGGACGCACAACATGAACTAACTTTCTCCTACCATTTATAGGTTCCACCACCTCCAGATAATACCTTGGTCGGGAGTATTTGGGGAACATGTCAGATCTAACTTAGAGCAGATAGTCTATCAGTGTTAAAATGTAACGTGAGTATCAGGAGCTGGGAGAGAGGCCAGAACAACTTTAAGGTCCAGGCTGGAATATTGTAATGGAAGAATTTAGATTTTGTTGTGCAAGGTTCTGAGCAGAGGGATGATCGTAGCTGTCTTTTAGGAGGATCTTATTGGCTTGAGATACATGGTGACGACCATTCTGCTGTGCAGATTGGTTTATAAATCTCTTAACAGAATAACTTGCAGGAACCAGTGGCACAGGGATCAGGGACTCTGCCTGCCCTTAACACTTCTGAAACCCACCTCTGAGCCTGCATAGGAGCTGGTGGAACCTGTGCTGTTCCCTTACCCTACAAGGGGATGGAGGTCAGCATCCAGTTGTTCTCCCTAATGGTAAATAAGAAACAAAGGAGCTCGATGATGTTTCTATAAAATGAGCAACAAAATGGGCAAACATAAAGCATGGATAAAAATAAAGTATCATTACTAACTAGCCCTAATGAAATATACACACACGCACGCACGCACGCACACACACACATTGCACTTCTAATGTTAGAATAGGATTTTAAAGGACCATGTTATTTATTAAAAGATTTCTCAAATTTTTACCTATTTTTTTATAGAACTTCTTAACCTGTTTCTGAACCTTGAGTCACATTTCCCAGATTTTACAGATGTACTTGGAAACTTGAGAGTTCAAATTTTCCCACAGACTTTTTCACATGAATTTCTATTTTTAAATATTTTTTTATTCAGAAATTTATTTGTTGAACAATCAAACAACCTTATAATGAAATAATATATATAATTTCTGAAAATTAGATTTACCCCCCAAGAGCCCCCCTCCAATTATCCACCCCTATCCCCCCCTTCCCAATACAACTCTACAAATGCCTTCGGTTGTATGACATTCTTAATCTCTCTTTCAGCTGCATAAAGTTGTGGTGTTTTGTCCCTGAGCATATCAGCAACTTTCTTTCTGGACTGAACCACTCCTTTCTTTCTGATCTAGTAGAATGAATAAAACAAAGAAAGAAAGAAAGACTTGGCAATAATGCCCTGATATAATTCCTGATATGACTTTCCAAGGGCAGAAAATAATTTTCCACATTTACCCTATCCTCTTTAGCTGATGTTCTCTGGAAGTGGAAGGGCTAGTAAAGAATTATTTGTAATTTTTAAATGAATTATCACTTCTGTGGAAATTCTGTAGATGTTACAACTGAGTTTTTATAACCTTCTTGTTAGAGAGAAGATCATATTAGCTTAGAGCTGGAAGGGGCTGAAGAGATCATGTAACATAATTACTCCTTTTTGAAAACTTACACCTGCTTCCTTAACTCTTCTGATTTTGATAATACTTGAATGAAAGTAAAACTTTCAAAGAGATGAAATATGATTGTTACGCAAATGCAGTGACCCATGGGCACTGGGTCTTTCTCTGCTTCCTCCCACTAGTAGTTCTTCTTTTCCAAGCTTCTTAATTTGTTTGGTTGTTTTAGTTCATATGTTCAAGAGATACTCTTGAGAAACCCCTAAGTTTCAGTCACCATTCTAGATGCTAAGCATCAGCAGAAAACAAAACAACAAAAATCCTCTGCACTTGTGGAGCTTGCAGGAGACCGATTAAAAACAATCCTTAGATTGTTATATATAATACGTCATGTTTGAATGTGATAAATTCCATGAAGAAAATGAAAGTGGGTAAGAGAAAGAGGAATTAGAAGGATGAATGAGCAGAGACTCCTTTATCCAGGGTGAGAAGAGGAAACCTCACTGAGGCGTGATGCCAGCTTGATAGTGGGGAAAAGCGGGGTGGATAGAGAAAGAGTTCTAGATGGAGGAACTGCAGACTCAGTGTTTCTAAGACAGCATGTGCTTGGGGTGCTTGAAGAAAAGGCCAGTGCCACAGCATGGTTTTTACAAAGGGTGCGAGGAGAGAGAAAATCAGACAGACACTGGAGAACCAGAGAACTGGGGCCTTGGGCCATTGCGACCACAAAGTCTTTAGAAAAATAAAAAATTACAAATAAAAATTCTCTAATCATAGTTCCACATTTTCACCATTTTAATGTGTATGATTAAAAAGTTACTGTTATTCACTTTGTTGCATAGTGTTATAGCCATCTGATTTCTGAACATTTCTATCAAAACCAAAATAAGCCATGTGTCCCCTGCTTCCCCTCACTCTGCATTCTTTGGACAACTATTGATCTAGTTTCTGGATCTATGGGTTCTCCTACTTAGCCAATTGATGTGAATAGAATCATACAATGGCCTTTTGTGCTTGACTATTTTGTTTTTTAATTTAGTGTTATTCTTTCAAGGTTCAACCATGTTCCAACATGGTTGCAACTTGGTTGTTTATTTGGTGCTGGATAATATTCCATTTAAAATGTACCACATTTTATTTAGCCTTTGATCAGTTGATGGACGTGAGGGTTGCTAGGAGTATTTGATGATTATAAATGGTGCTTCCATGAATATTCATTATGCAAGTTGCATAGGAGTCAAATTTCTGAGTAATATAGTGATTCTGTATTTAACTTTTTGAAGAACTTCCAAACTTTTCTAATGATTGTACCATTCTTTTGTATTTCTATCAGCAATGTATGAAGATTCCAATCTCTCTCTCTCTCTCTCTCTCTCTCTCAAAGAGAGAGGGATAGAAAGAGGCAGAGAAAAAAAAACCCAATTTGTATTGAGTTTTTCACATGGCCTTTGTTGCTGGGGTTTGAACTCGCATACTCATGCATGCTAAGCAAGCACCATAACTGCTGAGCCACCACTCCAGCCCTGGATTCCAAACTCTTTACATCCTTGCCCATGCTTCTTATTTCTGTTAAAATTTTATTTTAAATTTTTGTATTATGATAGTCATCGTGTTGGGTATGAAATAGTAGCTCCTAGTAGTTCTCATTTGCATTTCTCTGCTGCCTAAATTTAAACATATTTCATATCTTTATTGGCCTTTTGTCTATATTATTTGGAAGGTCTATTCAAATCTTTTGCCCAAGTTTTAACTGGGTTGTTTGTTTTTTTACTGTTCATTTGCACAATTTCTTTATTCTGGACGGTAGCCTCCTATTAGCTTGTATAAGTTGCACATATTTTCTTCCATTCAGTGCGTAGTTTTCTCATTTTTTGTTAGAATCTTTTGACATTTAAAAGCTTTTAAATTTGATGGTATCTCCTTGTGTGTTAATGTTCATAAGGAACTATTGCCTAATCCAAGGTTTCTTTCTGAGAGTAGTGCTCTAACATACAGAACGTTGATCCATTTTGCGGGGTATAGAGAGTGAGGCAGACTTCTGGCTTGATTCATTTGCATGTGGATATCCATTTGTCTCAGCACCATTATTGAAGTCTCTTCTTCAGAGGGCAGATTAGCTGAAATAAATTCTACAATGTGTGGATGTGTGTTTTACATGCATGCATATACAGACATATATGCACATTTGTTTTTCCACAATGAATGGTTTTTGTCACCCTTGTCAAAAATTAATTGGTCAGGGCTGGAGAGGTGGTTCAGTAGTTAAGGCGCTTGCCTGGCATGTATGAGGATATCCGTTCAAACCCCAGTGTCAGAGCAACAAAAGCCACATGAAAAACTAAATTAAACAATTGAATGTATCTCTCTCTCTCCTCTCTCTCTCACTGTCTCACTCTTTCTTTAAGAAAAAAAAAATTAGAAATTAGAGGCTGGAGCAGTGGTTCTGTGGTTACCACACTTGCCTGGCATGTGCAAGTACACGAATTCAAATGCCAGCACCACATACTCAACAAAGTGTCCAAGAAATGAAAGTCATATGAAAAACTAAGTAAAATTGCACCTCTCTCTCTCTCTCTCTTTCTCCTCTTTCTTTTTTTTTTAATTGGCCAAAGATTAATGGATTCATTTTATTTCTGGAGCCAGTTCTATATCATTTATCTTTATATCTATTCTTATACCATAGTGTTTTGATTACTGTAACTTTTTAATAAGTTTTGAAATTGGGAAGTGTGAATCCTCCAACATTATTGTTCTTTTTCAATAATGTTTTAGCTATTAGGGACCCCTTCATTTCTATAAGAAATTTAGGTCAGCTTGTCCAGTTCTACAAAAAAGAAAAAAATGCTCTTAGATTGTTGATAGATTGCATTGAATATGTGGAGTAACTTGGGCAGTCTTGCCCTGTTCGTATTAAAGCTTCTAATCCATGAACATGGAAAGTCTTCTCATTTATTTATGTATCTTTTAAATTCTTTTAACATTATTATATAGTTTTCAGTGTAGAAGTCTTGCACTTCCTCAGTTAAATTTATTCCTGGGAGGTTTTTTTTCACGTTATCCTAAGTGGAATTATTTTCTTAATTTCATTTTTGGATTGTTCATTGCTGGTGTATTGAAATACAACTGATTTTTATATATTCATCTAGTATTCTGTCCCCTTGATGAACATATAAGCTCTTTTCTGATAGAATCTTTGGGGTTTTTTGTATTGGCACAAGTTATCTAAGAACAGAGATACTTTTACTTCTTCCTCTCTAATCTGCTTATCATTTTCCTCTTGCTTAATAATCCAAGCTAGAACCTTAAGTACAATGATGAATTACAGTGAACACAGCAGGTATCTTTTATTCTTTTCCTGATCTAAGGAGGAAAACTTACAGTTAAACATCAGGTTTTACATGGAGCAAAATAGGGAACCATTATAGTAGTTTAAAAAGAAGAGTGATGTGATCTAAACTCTATTTTAATAGCATACTTTTGGGGGCTGGAGCAGTGGCTCAGCGATTACAGTGCTTGCCTTGCATGGACGAGTACATGAATTTGAACCCCAGTACCACATACACAGCAAAGTCTCGGAGCAAAGAAGGCCACATTGAAAACTAAGTAAAATTGTTTCTCACTTTCTCTCTCTCTCTCACTGTCCTTCTCTCTTTAAAAAATAAAACAAAATAAAAGCATACATTTGCCTTCTTAATATCTTAGATGATTACAGTTTTAGAAACAAAAGTCTAGAAACCATGGCAAATATAATGAGTAGGTATGTGAAATTTGATATGCACTAAATTTAAATATCACTGCATAAAATATTTAATACATCTCTATTCTAAACACTATAAAATTAGTTCAAAAATAAACGTAGAATATTTGGTATTGATACCAATTGCCTTAGCAATATTTTTGTAGAAATAAAAATATTATTATCTGGCGTAGTGGACCATGCCCATAATCCACCGAAATGGGAAGCTGAGCCAAGAGGATCACAAGTTAGAGGCCAGCCTCAATAATTTAGCAAGACCCTGTCTCAAAATAAAAATAAAAAAGACTGGGAATGTAGCCCAGTGGTAAAGTGCCCTGAGTGTTCAATCCCTGGAAATAGATGATGACAAATAGATAGATAGGTATAGATAAAGATATATATCTGTAGCAGAGTCTTATTTTTACTATGCAATATTTTATACTTATTTCTCAAGATCAAAGATGATATTTTACCTGGTGGCAACAATAAATCTTACATAATCTTGATGCTGTTAATAACTTTTCTAGTTAATAACTATATGATTCCAGCAAGGGACTGTATATCATTGAATCAGTTTTCTCGTTTATAAAGTAAGAACTCAAATTTTTAATCTTAAGTATTGTTCTGAGGCTAAAAAGCAGAAGTATATGCAAAATTATTTTAAGACTAAAAATGAGCAAACAAATGTAAGGCACTACGATTGTTTTGCAATGTATAAAAATTTCCCTATCATAAATTTGTTTAATTTTGCAATTCTTTAGGTTTACCTTTAGGGACTGTATTGTGGTACCTGATAGCTGAATTGTGTAGCAGTAATTGCATGTAAAATGAGAAGTTATAAAACTAGACAGCTAGATTGTTGGACTAGTTAGAGAGCCTCTCTGTGTCATGCCAATTTTAAAATAGTAAAAAGAAGCAAGATAAAAATAGTTGTAGAAGAAGTCTTTCTCTCATTTTAAACACTATTTGATCTTTCACTTTGAGTATATTGTACAGCCTCGCAAAACTGGTTGTATGCTTCCCTGACATTTGCCATTCATTTGGACATTTCAGTGATACTGACATTGAAATTCATAAAACATAGCCACTGACGCCTTTTCCACTAGCAATTCAGAAAGCTTAACAGGATACGCCCTTCAATAGAAACGGAACATCTGTGATGACAGGACCTTCAAAGATCAAAAGAGTTGAATTTCATCCAGATTATGTGGATTGGTTCTTCATCTTAATCCATCTGGATTGACTGATAAAAGTATTCTTTAAGAGGAGAAATTCACAAAACTTCTTTGCCTATAAAGTCTGTAATTTCAGAGGGTGCCTTAGATATATCTCTGTTGGCTTTTCTGTTTTCTAGTTCTTTATTCTTTCCTCCCAATCAGTTAGTAAGTGAATATAAAGAATCTCCATCTCTTACAAATCTATTCATCTTAAGTTAGTTTAACATTCAGTCTGGGGAATATTGACTAACCCGGATTGACAAATCAGGCAGAAAAGAATCTGTGGTTTGGGAAATGCAGTCTAAAGATTCCATTACAGTGGATTTTTTCTGGATTGTTAAATAAGAGCAAATGTCTACTGAAACGGCAGCATTGCAGTGGTAAAAACTCAGATATCACGTGTTATAGGAGAAGAAATTCTTGTGAAAATAAAGCACATTTTTTTCAATATTCAAGCATCCTTCAAGAATTCCCCCAGTACCTAGAGTTATGGGTGCTTTTGAATTATCCAGATGAATCTATTCTGGGCTTTACATATTGGTAAATCACATTATGCTTTTTACAAAACTGAGCCCTAAGCATCAGTGTTCTCTGGGTAACCTGACAATAAAATACTTCACTTAACCAGATCCTGCAACTCACTCCGTTCACTGAGCTGCCTAATTCTTGGTTACTTTTCTCCTCCCAACCCCCAACAAAATAAGGAAGTTTCTAATTTGCTTCCTCTAGAAATGCCCTCAATGAGGGGTGACTTATGAGAGCAAAGTGAAATCTGAAATAGAAACATAATATATACTTGTGTTGTTTTATTTGTTTTTGTTGAGACAGGAAAAAAAATTGAACAAACAGGAGCTTGAGCCCTGGCTGCTGGTTCCTAAGTTTCCCGGTCTAGGGGTTTAAAGCACAGAGTCACTAGACCCATAGCTTCTATCCATTCCTTTATCTCTTCTCTCTGGAAGGCATAGGTTGTGACCATGAGGATTGTCCTCAATAACACCATGACAGGGCTCTCCAAGCGGTGAGGTCTTCATGCTAAAAATAACCTGACAAGGTCGTTGCCTTGTCTGCCTGCCATGGTCTTAAGCCATATCCTTAAATACCCAAGGACCTGTTTCTTCTCACCCAGCTTGCCTGCTGGCTCTGACTTTTCTCTCCAGCCCTGTGAATTGGCTGCCGTGGCCTGGCTGTGATCTTGACTTCTTGGCAGCAGCCTTCCAAGTGCCAGGCTGGGATGTGTTCTCTGCCTCACCCTCTCGGTGAACACTCACGCTTCTGACTAAACATATCCAGGGCTGGACGCGAGCGTTCTTGGCTGGCTTCCTCCTGAGGCAAGAGGAACCTACAGTAAGGACACAAACACAGTCAGTCACATGTCCATGGAAAGGCCTTTCCAGTGCTGGAGCAGTATGTCCAAAAGAAACCAGGATGTACAAAAAGAAAACCTTCTGTACCAAGAAAACAGATTTATCTTTTAAAAAATTATCCCTAAAAGTGATTTATCCTATCAAGGTGCTGTCTCTTCATTTGAACTTTCACAATTGGGTTTTTGTTAAAGTAGCAAACATGTTAGTATTTAAAAGCTGATGTAGATAAAATGTAAATAAAATAATGTTTTTTTCTAAAT